>WHPX01000745.1:0-48444 GCA_011057435.1 Actinia equina | reverse complement strand
CATAGCACAATTCAGTCATGACAATATACTTCGAACATTAGAAGGTACAAATCCGCAAAACAAACTCCTAAAGCAAACTTTTATAAGAAGGAAAGAGTATATTAAATAGTTAGTTTATAATAGAGTTTTATTCAAAGAGAGTATATTTCTTATAATCCAACAATTTTCAAAGGGGGAATCTTTGTCGCATGGTTTCATGGCTGTCTTGTAGCATATGACACCTATGCTTATAGTTAGCTCCTCTTGACATTGACAGGAAAATCTTGCGACCTACAAGATTATTTTAAATATAAAAAAAACCAGGTAGTTTCAACTTTCTAATTGGAAATTCCCAAGTTCCCCAGTGGTTGGGCTTGTTCCTATTTTAAATCTAAGTAAAAAAAAAACAGAATTAACGAGAATCATAATGTATTCCAGTATTTTTAACATTACACTCAAGTTACGTCTGATTATTGACTGGACTGTGAGGTGTCTTATAGCTTGGTTTGCTCAGGAAAGTTGATGAAACTTATGAATTGACTTGTTATCCCCCAAGTCACCCACTCTGTTCTATTGTACCACTATATCTATCGTTCTATGATCTGGTAATGAGTTCATATGACTGATGGTTGAACTTGACGAGGAGAGAGAATTATATCAAAGGTCCCTTTTCTTCCTTCGGCCATACCTATTCCAAAGCTATAGTTCTAGCAAAAACCCGGCTAATTGAATATCCGCTGATATTGATGACACCAGCAATTTTCCAAATCAAAAGATCAAAATAAGTGGAGGGGGGGGTAGGCGATATATTTCACGCATAAACCCTCACTTCTCCTGCATGATGGCGGCAAACATGGCACAGAGGTTCGACTCGGTATTTGCTGCGACACCGACACTCAACCAAGAATTAATGAAACTATGGAAAAACAATATCTGATGATGGGATTTATGATTTGTTAATAGCGCCCTCTCTATATGGAAATAGCAATGGCCTTTTTATATGAAGTGGGAACCATTTGAAAAATTCTTTTTTTTTGGCACCTTTACGACGATGAGAGAGAGGCCATGTTAGTCATGGGCGTGGACCTAAGGGTCGGCACTGCCAGGGTTTCGTACGTACACAGTGGTACACCTATATTATTGGTCCCTTCGATAGTGGTAATATGATGGAAAAGGTGGTGGAGACGGGGACCCCGCCCATTTAGGTCGACCCCCCCGGTCCACAGTATTTCCGGGTAAATTTTCGGTTATCCGGGGAATTTTTTTTGCGGGATACTGGGTGACGTCCACACGTGTTTCGTTCCCGCAACAATAGAAAAAATAATTTTTTGTCGTATCAGCCAAATTGTACGAAAACGGAACGTCGTTGGACGGTGGTTGTTTATTGGGTGGGTGAATTGAAACACGATTCGGAATACGCTGCGTGGTGTAGGGGACAGTCGAACCATTTTTTTGTATCCGCCCAAAAAAAAAAAACAAAAATAAAAAAAAATTTTGCGGATACAAAAAGTTCCAGGACACGTTGTGGACGGGGGACGGGGGGGCCTTTTTTAATAAGTGAGCAGAAGCTGATTCATACAGAGTCTACTGCAAGTCTCTAACTATTGTAGATGTTGGTAAATTTACAAAAAAAGCAGCACTTTAATCATACGGGGCGGTGTTGTATTCTAATCTTTTCATTTGCCCCCCACTTAGAGTACCCCTCCGCGCGTTGTCTCCAGTGTTTCGTTTCTTTGTGGTTTTACCAACTTGTTTTCGGCCATGTTTGGCTAGTTCAAAGAATGTTTTTAAGTTTTGTCCTTTTGACTTTTGACGCCCTCGTCTTAATAAAGAAAAAATCTTTTGTTTTTGGAGAGGCTTTTGTTCACCGCGCCGTTAATTGGCACCCTTTTTGTGTTGTGGACTAACTTTCGGACATGAACGGTCAGGCCAAACAAAGAAGAACGGCGAGCATAGAGAGGGAGGACTGTAATTGTGGTAAACACTACCGATCCAGGAAAAAAAACGTTCGAAATAGGAAGGAGAGCACTGACAAGTGGCAAGAAAAGAATATATGATCTTGAAACACAATGGTCAGAGTATTACCAGGTCACTCATTCATATGAAATTTTTATACCTTGAGTGGCTAACTGAGACATACACAGTTTTTTTTTCTCTAGAAAAAGTAAAGGTCAAGTATAAGATTAAATAATCTTCATAAATCAAAAATCATTCTGTTATTGAATAGTTATGAAGTTTATTGCGAACCTGAGAATAAGTATTAGGTGGATATATCTTACTGGTGACTCAATAAACCTGGCAAGCCAATTGTCTTATACAAACTTTGTCTATGGACTTTAGAGAAGGACAGCTATTTGCAAGAACATTAAGGTTTGAACCCTCTTAAAAAACAGTCATCCTTAAAAAAGGTAATTTGAAAGTCTTGGTCAGCGAAATTCAGTCAGAGAGCTAGTTCAGCCTTCTACCGGGCCATTGCCGGCTTTTGGCACCCCTGATGTGTTATATACGGAGGTTTGTTTGTTGGTGGTGGGGGTTTTGGGTCGGGTTTAACCACACGAAACCGGCCCACACACACCAACTCCCCTGAAGTTTCCCCCCAGAGCAACCCCCCCACCACACCTAATACCACACCCTCAAGACACAATAATGTTTTTTGTTTTTTTTTTGTAATAAGGTTCTTTTTCAACCCTATTTTCGCTAGGAACTGTGAAACCCTCAATAAACATCATAGCACATCGACAAATCTTAATTGAATAGGAAAAGATAGCATATCTCATCGCTTTGAGTCGGGCGAACACCGACGACTTGATCTCGTATAACGCGTTTTGGATTTTGGAAAAACAGAGTCATAAACATTATATATTCATCCTATGCCGCGCGGACGGAGGACGATCATATCCATAGTTTCATAAAAGGACCATTAAAGTTGAACAGTTTCAGCGCCACGAACATATGACAAAGTCATGACCCAAAACAACCATGTGATTCCGAGACAGCCTACTGTACCCCCCCGACCCCGACCACCAGAGACTCAGACTCAGTCGCTGGACCTAACTACCTAAGCCCGAAACCCCAATGATCGAAACGACGCAAAAGAAAAGAGATATTCCACATCCAACAATTGCTGTCGCATGCAGACAGTAAGATGGTTTTCATCCATGATTCATTTGCTTTTCTTCATGTCAGTGCTGTTTTTACTTTATGTTACTGTTGAATACTGGATAAAGGGGTTGCTGGAGGATGTATGTATTTACACCTCTCTAACCATCAACACTTTGTTCGCTTGTTATAGAAAATCAGTCCAGTGGTAAATACTTCTATGTAGCCGTAGTTCAGTCCGAGCTTTACTGAGTGACTAACAGTGGCTGTTTGTTGATAGCCTTTTCAAATGAAATCAAACGCAGGCGTTTCTATCAGATTTAAAACAGACCAATCCGCTCACTTGTTTGAAAGCCTCGATTTATTTTCCAATGTTCCCCAGTGTGACTTTGAACTGAGTGAATCCAATGCGGCACTGATCGACTACAATTCACTACTCAACATTCTACGGGGAAAAACAACTTGGTTATTTAATTAAATGTGATTGGTCTTCAGAGCGTCTTTTCAGTACTATCAGTCACTCTAGATCTCATGCCAGGTGTCTATGCTTAATCAAAAACCTTAAAAAAAAAAAAAAACCTAGCAGCTCCGCTGAGAACAGCTTCACTAAAGCCTGGATTATTAGCACGTCTAATACTCATGTCTCGTAAAACCGCAGCGTTTACGTTGAGTCTAACATTGCCTTGTACAGCAGCGCTATCAGTGCCTATGCGTGGTAGGCTCGAGAAAAATTCTCATTCAAATTTGATTCAACCAAGGAAAATAACAGGAGACACACTTAAGCACAGCATAGCGTGTAGTGATTGTATGGTAAAGCCTGTCTGTGGCTGGTATTAAGTTCTGCCGACTTACTAAATCCTACATAAGGATCTATCTGTTATGACTCGAGAACAAACGACCAATAAACAGGCTACATTATGAGAAGAGTGCTTGTAATGTCTACCGCGTACGCCAAGCACAAATAGTGGAAGTATTCAAGGACCACCTGCTTACTAATTAAATGGTCTGGCCGGAATAAGCTGAAGTATGAATAAAACAATGAAATGAACTAAAAAGTAGATGACATCATTCACTCGTGACATTAGATCTTACAGTAAAAATCTATAGAGTGTAATAGATAACAGTGTATAAACACATCATGTCAGAGTCGGCTTAAAACAAAATCAACATTCACCGAGGGGTTGATAGTAAATAGAGGGACCCTTTTCGAGAGGCATTGTACTCATTGACTACCGCCTGACTGTGACGCGCGCAACCTTATGAAACACATTGTAGTGAGGGTATAAATAATTCAAGAAAGCAGAATATGAGTATGCTTACTCTAACGCCTTGGAAATTTTATGAGGACGAAATGAGCTTTTGAAGTAATTATTTTTTTCAATACCATTTTGCCAGCGGGATAGGTTCCTCCATTTCCCGGCAGACCTCTCGGTCCGTTAGTTAGTCACATAAATCTAATGAGAGGCAACATGATTTATGGTTAAGAGCTTCTTTATAGGTTGATGAACTGCTTCAACAACCTTACAATTATGATTTATGGTGTTCTTGGTGTTTTTGTGAAGGTTACAACGAACAAATCCGGCTGATATTGAACGAGTAGTTTTTGATTATATATAATGGCCAGACAGAAGTAATTAATACCTGATTCAAACCTCATTACAGGATCTATATCATCATGCTTGTAGTTGATGGTAATCACTTCTGATGTTTAAAGATGACTTCTTGTAATTACGCATAAAAACCAGGTTGTTTTTCTGCCGAGCGCGAAATCAAACGTGAATATGAGTATGTGATTGTGGCGTGTTACTAACCCTAACTGATATTTATTTATAATACTTAATATTCTTTACATGTCACTAGTACTGATACTAACTGTCAGTCACTAGACCGGGCACTAGTAGTGCCGGACTGTACAATAAATACCCTAGACATGCTGTAACCCTTACACCAACACTAATCTTGATTCCAGAGGAGTTTAGTGATGAAAATACATCGTGGAAAAAATAAAGACAAAAAAAGACTATCACTATTATGATGCCGGCGACATGTTTTACTTAAAGTCATGCAGTATTTACTAAGATAATCATTAAGATCATTTAGGTGCCAATCAACTAAGGACAAATAGAAAGGATCTTCCTTGATGCGAGGTAATCGTAGTAATACCTTGATTCTTCTACAACCCTCAGAATTTCATCGGGAACTTTGTTTTTTTCGGGTTTGTACGGCTTTTTTTCTGATCTTGGTGTGAAGCCAGAGCTTTTTAGGGCGTTTTCATGCCATCCTGACCATGTATCCCAGTCAGGAACCGGTCCTGGTTCCCACGAGGTCATGTGGGACTCATACATGATCCCTATAGCATCGCAGTAGCTCTTCATGGTTTCATCAGGATGATCTAAAAGATCATCTGCATCTACTACTACAGGATTAGGATGAATGTTCTCTGTAATAAACTTATAGAGATCGTACATCTGTCGGAATCCCGCTTCCAGGGGATCAAAGTAATTCCATCCCGTTAGCTTTGGGTTTGTCGAGGCGTGATACAAGGAAGTAATTGCCTTTGCAGGATCGCGAATGAGAAACGTGTGCTGAAAATCGTGAAATGTTTTATCTAAGAAAATGTGAAAATTGTTTTGGACACAGTAAGCCATGTCCTTAGAGAAGACAACATTAACACCGTCATACTCCTTGTTCAGTTTCTTGCCCACTAGATGGTACGATTCTTTTGGATCGATAGGCGATGAAGCATATCTCAGACTCTGTCTTTCTTGTCCAAAGTAAAACACATTGGAATAGGGTTCGTGAAATACTTTGACATTACTTAGAGTCATTATCGAACGCTCAAATGCTGTCGAGACGCATCTTGGTGCCGTCCAAAGAATGATCTTTTTTGTCACCATCTCAGTGAGTCTGAGTCAATGAAGAATTGAGTCGTAGGTACCCTGGCTTTGTTGAAGCTCTCAGCGATGACAAGGTTCAAATGAGGTTACCTATGATATGGTGTGTTTTATAGTGTTCTTGCTGATCTGTCCCACATCCGTAAGGATCACAGTCCTACACCATCCCACACATTGCACGATAACAGGACCATATGTTACTCGATATTAGTACAAACATCATGCATCAGAGAACAACAAAACACTCTTAATCGAATATTCAAAGATCACAAAGAAATTTGTATGAGGAAAATTGGTGTTTTGAAGTAGAAAACATCAATAAAACAAGCTTGTTACGGGCAGGTGGATGTGCTGACTCGACGTGGTAATTACTAGAATTAAAGTTTTGATCTTGATAAGGTGACGGGGTGTGTGAACCATTGTAAATAATAAATAGAATTCATTTGAAACAAAATTGAATATGAAATAACCAACAGTAAAACATCAACTTGACTTAATTCTTCTGAATTCGTTCAGCAGGAAGGCTAGCTTGGGATGGCTAACTGATCTTTAAAACATAGTATATATGCTAGACAATAGTTTGTTGATGGGTTTGTCATGAATATTGTAATGGGACTTGCAAACCGCCTTACTTTTCAATATCAATTAGTTCATGCATAACATGTACCTACTGTGGTGCTGACGACTGCTTGGTGACTCCATAATTACTGAATGGGGAATATAGAAAAGAATGAATTTATAACCCAAAACTAGACTAAAAAATCTCCAAACTGATATCGATGGGTTGCAAGCATTCCCAAGCGAGTCAAAAGTCAAAAACATGGCGGCCATTGTGGTGCCGTTAACAATGGATGCTAATGAGAAATCTTTTGTTAAATGGCACCAACATGGCCGCGATACAAATTATTCCCTATACCTGATAGCACTGGATCGCATCAACGTTATTACTTCATTAAAAGTTAATGGAAAAACACTCAGTTGTATATTTTGAGATAATGACTGGGATGCAAACGATGTTTTGAATGTATTCATGTTAACATGACTGAATGTTTACAAATATACATTAGTGTACTACGTCAATGACACCCATGCAACACAGCAGGACATCAGTTCACATCATTTGTCAAGAACAGTTCTAGTTACTCCAGAATGAAGTGACTCCATGTATCTATAATACCGGCCAGTACTATCGTTCATCGATCAATGTGTTATCCTAGAGGATTTGTGTTTATGGCTCGATATCTTGTTATGAGGTCCTCCACGAGTCACGTGCTTCATTTTTAATTCATTTCTTTCATCTTAATGGGCAGTAATGAGTTCTGATGACGCCATTATATTAATATTAACTGATGAGCTAAAGATAACGACCGAGAAGTGAATCAGCTTTATCAAAAGGAACGACAAACCATTCAATGATTTTAATTCCATAATTTTATTAAGTGTTGCATCATAAGTAGAGGTTTAACAAACGAGTAGGAGTGTTTTAACAGGTATAAAAGTACGAGGCTAATACCTGATAAAACACGATCTTCGAGTTTATTGAACAGCTTAAAACACTAAGGAATAATTCACAAATCTTTGGTCGAATTAAAGCGACCATAAACGTCATGAACATGAATCTTTATAGATCAATAGAAGTTTGTGCATCAATGTCATGTGAGATTCGTACGTCATTGTCATGCGCGGTGAGTCCAAAAAAGGCCTCAACAAGTTCAAGACAGCGTACATCGTGGGTCGTCGGTGATCGTACGTGAGACTGACCTGATAAACTCGTCCGTATTAGTAGTCTCCATATATAAAGGAACGTATCATTCTCACTTGAATACTAATAAAGGGCTAATGAAGAGGACTTTATCAGGTATAAAGGTCTATGCACGTGACGTGTATGGTCGATCCAATTGGCTTATGAATTATTCATCAGTAATGATTAACAGAGAACCCGATGGTAAGTTTCTTAATACTAGGTGTCAACCATATCTCGGTTATAAACTCTACCAATATCTAATCCTAAGGCGGTTCAAATGCTAATATCAGCAGTATATTTTAGGCTTTCCACCTTGGCAGCATCCATGTTCCATAAGCCCAATACCCGCAATATTCAGTCAAATTAACCGGCGAGATCCAGGTGAGCTAGATAAGGTAAGGTAACAACCGATCATGTCCTCACATCAATAGCACTGACGTGTTAATGAACTGCTGTATATCTACATCAAAACGAGGCTATGCACTCATGTTTACCACACTTTACTAAAATAAAGCTAGTCTAAAATATCCATTTTTGTTTAAAACTTAAACCGGGACGTTTAACGAAATTACATTTTTTTACATTTACAGTTTTGTCGAGTTTTTAAAACGAAGGTTTGATTGGTATAGCTAATGGTTCAGAAAGGGCACTGAAACATTTGACCCTATTCTCAAAATGTTACCAGATAACTCCATAGTCTCATGTTTGTTGGTAAACAAGAAAGAGCCGGTTCGATCCTAAAGCTTACCTTTCTTTAATGATTACGATTAATGATGCCGGAGAATCGACTGATTAAGCATCATATATACTTCTAAAAAAACGTTCAAAGAAAGTGTTACAGAAACCAATGTAGAGAACTGGTTTCCAAGTCTTCAGTCAGTCTTATTTAATGCCTTGGGTCCAACAACTGGATCATTACATTCCCTTGTTGGATTCTAAACCAGACTGAGTTGAACAGGGTAGCATGCATGACCAGTATTCTGTCTTCCCTGCTTTTCCTCCAGTTAGTAACTTGGAACCAGTACAATCATTTTACATCAGTTTTAGTTTACTATCAACTAAATGTTTCTCAGCGCTTGCAGTCGTATTATTATATTGGTTACTTCAATTTCCCCAAGGTTAGTTGTACAGTACTTGGCCATCACATCAAGTTTACTGATATACGCTTGGCCTTGTAAAACTATTCTACCCATCAGCCAAGAAGTTCCGCAACCAGTGGAGGCATGTCAAGTTTGCCAAAGAATTCCAGAGTTACATAATTTTCCAGTGCTTTCTCGCTGTATGCTCGGAGAGTCGGAAGGCACAGAAGAAGCTTGCCAAGTCGATTTACCTTGTCTGGGTAGCGATTCATTTCATAGTCACGCAAGCACGAAGAAATTTTGGACTGCAGTTGTGACACTTTTGCTTTATCCACCAAACCTTGAGCATCTGAAAACGAAATAAACGACTCAAGCTCGTTTTCTTTTCCCTACCAATTCCTACAGCCGCCCCAATGATCCGCACGGTCCTATATTGAGACCGGAACGACATGCTTGTCAAGATGACACCGATTGGTCGAGTGAAAGTAGCGCGCACCAACCAGTCCCAGCGGAGACAGACGACGTATTCTACACGACGTTAACTGTGCCCGCGGTATGTACGCGTGTTTTAATGTAATGTATAATTGCTTTTCAAGGCACCCATATGAAAACTGCTCTAGTATCAAAGCATACATACATACATACTATACTTACCGGGACTCAACAGCACAAGTCCTGAAAGACAAGCAAATTCGTTGACATCTATGTTCAAATTCCTTAATTTGCCACAGAATTCCAGAGTTGTTGCGGTCAAATCTTTGCTCCATCCCATCTTGATACAGGCTTCAGCATCACAAATGACTTTCTCAGAGAACCTGAGAGACATTGGATCATAAGGGATGGATCTGTAAGCTAACCTAAACACATTCAGATCCATGAACGATGTCTTCAACAAAGTGATCTGGTCGTCCAAGCGTAAATCCTTGAACCCAGGCACGTTTTTACTCCATTGGATAACTTCGTATAACTCACGATAACCAGTTTGCATCAGTTTATTAACATCTACACCATCCGTCTGGTCGCCTACATCTGGAACGGGGCTTTCTGGTATTACGGCCACATTTGCTGCGATTTGTTCGATGATTTCCATGTACTCGTCTGACGTCTCTGATTCCTCTACATATTGGTCTTCCCCTTGGCTAGAAGTTAAGTCCACTTCCAACGACGAACTTTTAGATGGTTTTGATGCTAGCTTTGGCTTTTTGAGTTTGTGATCTTGGAGCGATGCATGTCTGTGTCTTCCACCTGGGGCGCGATCTTGCCTGACGGCTGCAAGACAACAAACCAATATACACCATTTAACACGACTAGAGGTGAAATGTTTATTCTAAATGAAAGGATTTAGTATCTAAGCACACATAACTGAATGAGAATTGGAAATATACTGCATTAATATAAAAAGTTTGATTACCGAGCTTGAGCATGCCGTTGTCCAGACACTTCTGGAATCGACAGTATTGGCACCTGTTTCTAGTCATTTGGTTAACGTCACACTTTCCATCAGCTTTGCAGGTGTAATCTAACTGTTTCTGTACAGTACGCTTAAAGAAGCCCTTGCATCCTTCACAAGTAAACACGCCATAATGATATCCAGTAGCTTTGTCACTACATACTACACAAGTGGACCTGTGGATCCCTCTTGTACAACCTCGGCTGCCTTGCCATTTTCTTCTGGCACTACGTCTGCTTCTGATTTCGACGAGTTTAAGTTTAATTTTCTGATAAACTGACATGGTTCCAGTTCTTCAAGGCTATTGGATCGTTTTATTTTGGCGTTTGACGAGTCAGCTGCTATGTTGTTTTCTAAGAAGACCGCGTCGGAACCTTCACTACACGTGGATGTAGAACGATAACTACGCATCGACGGAGGAACGTTTTCTTGTTGCAACTCCATCTCTGACATTCTGCAGATTTGAAAAAGGTCAAGCTTCAAAAAGATTGTATAAACTATCTAATCATTTAAAGAGCAACGGAAAGAACAGGTAAGTGTCCTGAATGATGAATGAATCTAAAAAATAGATATTCTCAAATAGAAACTTCCGGCCGTCGAGTGATCAAGTACTTCATATTTGTTGGCTCAAGCTGCCGGATCTGATGCAAGTCTTAAGAATGAGGCAGGCCCAAACAAATCCAGTACAAAAAGTTCAACGTATGACCACAAGATCTCTCAGTAAATGACCTAAGACTACACTTGTCAATATTATTCCTTTCAGAAACTAAAGAGGGCCTCTAGGTTATCAGTATGAGTTTTTAAATTATAACTGTCAGGTGTTACCCTCATTCATTCATTCAAAGAACCTCAACTGTACCGGGAGAAGTAAACTGCAGATTACAGATCACGGGTGGCAGGTTATAGATAGCAGGTTGCACTATATATATCACTTTTTCTGGATACAAAACTAGCCGATATGACTGAATTCGTTGTGTGACACCAACAGGAAACAGTAAAACGTGTTGACAGAATATACGGATTTGACCTTGAAAGTGGAGAATATAGGTATTAACAAAGATATATTTGAAATATATTTGGGTTTATATAATGATAGCTGCTGGATTTTGCTGAAACAAAAATCAAATAATTCATATCATTTAATGTAACTGTTTAGCTTGTGGAAATATTCCAAGTTTGCCGCAAGTGCCTGACAAGTCACAAGAATATTAACTAGACAGATAGGAGAGAGTTAAGTCATCAATCTATAACTTGCAACCTTCAGTTTATTCCCTACATATCTACTCTCATATGAATGATGGGTACAAATTCAACATCAAAATATTTGCTTTTAAGAATTTCTCCTATATAAACTAGAAAACCTGGAATAATGCTAATTGGTTTAGTAGGATACTCAAAAATGGACTCAGCAATACAATCAATGTGCCTGGTTTGTTATTCAGGTGATTTAATCAAGGGCCAAGTAATCTTCTGACATCAACTGTCCCCAGTTTGTTTGGGATCTGTTCATTGTGTTGCATGAAAATTAAGGATATCAGTTGACCTGAACTGAAGTACAAGGAGAAATTATATTTCTTTAAGAAGAACTCACTACAATTCTCAGACAGAATATCTTTTAAAAGTAGTGGAAGATACAGGTAATTTTGAAGGGGGAGAGGAGTAACTATCAAGGAAAAAGGGGTGGCTTGCTAAGAATAATAGTGTGAAATTTGAGTGAAAATGGGGTGCCAACCCACCCCCTTCACCACCCCTGGATCCATCTCTGAAAAGTAATAAAAATACAATAAAATGACTGAGGTCTTGAAAATGTATGAAATTATTTGAAAACTGAATTCAATAATTGTTTTTTTTTATAGATTTAGTTATACCAAGGAAAAAGATTTCATTCTGCATTAAAAAAACTAAAAACCCATTTTCAATCTCCAATGTGACCTTGAAAGAACTTGGCATGATAAAATCTAATAATTTTTTTTCCTACAGACAATACATTTATACAATACATAAGAAGGATAGTGAGTAAAATGTATTAGAATATATCTTCCAACAGCAAACCATGTACCTTATTCAATGATTCTGGCTGAAAAAACAACATGACCCTAACACGTTTCCTTGGCAATTTGTTTTGCAACAAACAATACAAGTGTACAACTTTCTTTATATAGCCTACAGTTAGGTGTGATAAATGCTATTTTAAGAACAGTCTTCTTTACTCATTACAATTGCAGGTCAGGCAGCAGTATGACAAAATGTCAATAGAATATTAGCTAGTTGCCATGGTAATATATAAATGGAAAGTAAGGAAGAAGGGTTCCACAAATAATATTGATAGGCCTTAAGTACATATTGTGTAAATAACAGCTATCAAATTTGGCCTTAGGTAATTTTCAAACATTTCTCAAATCTGCACATTTTACCTGCTACAAATGTGTTTGATTTGTCATGTAGTGTAGGTTCTATTGATGGTGCAATTATATACTTGCTATTCATGCAGATTATTATCAACCACAACTACTACAATTCAAAACATGTTTAAAAATAAAGAAAAGAAGTAGTTACAAGAAATATAACATATTAAGACAAGCTGTGTGTTATTGTTATTGACAGTAATATTACAAGAAAAATAAACAACTTTCTATATTCTAAAAAAACACTCAAGGCATACCTGATTTCCTTATTACTTTATAAGTTATATGTAAAGTACATACAAAGACACATACTTTATTTGCTAATGCAAGTTCATATTTGGGCAGCACAGGTTGGCATGAACCTGCCTACTTAAACTAACAATTTAGAGTGAAGTCATTAAACCTGTGAAATAAATATTAGACTAATACACTTTAGCAAACCTTAATTCCATTTCTTTCTTTTATGTCTATTTGACTATTACACATTGACTAATAGTTTTTATTTCACAGGTTAAATGCCTTCATTCTAAAAACAATTTAAAAAAATGTATATAAATTAGATAAAAATCTACTCATATTTACAGAATTTCAAATTTATCCTCAAGAGATTCAGGAACCAACATTCAGACATAAACTATCAGACTCATTGTTTTGGTAAAAACCAGTGGCTTCCGTGCCTCCCCCTGGTAAAGGGAAAATGAAAGTGAAACTACCATTGTATCCGAGTGATCACTATTTTCTTGCAAACTCTCATCAATACTTGTAACAGACACAGACATTGCCCACTACAATAATTCATAGACAAACAAACCTCATCAAAAGGGTCAATCAGATCTATTGTAATGCAATCAAGAAAAATTAATTAAAAACTACTTAATTTTGGAGCAGTTAACATGTTTTCTAACTTGATAAAGTAAAAGAATCCTTTCACTTTATTGATAGATACTAGAATTAAAAAAATATAAATACTGAAATAAACATGAAACAATAGATGAATGGTGGGTGACTATTCCTAGCTGTATGGATATGAATGATATTAAGAGGTGTACAACGGATACATATATTATAGTACCCTTAATTGTGCAGTGATATCACACTATCTGCGAATAAACAAGCTTTCTATTACTGAATGATGAAACCATCTTGTACATTTGTGTAATTAGTAGATTCATAAAGTACGAACAACGTGATCAAGCTTATTTACAATTATTGTTAAGAGGAATTGGTTCTCAAACAAGGGCGATCTGTGACCACAATAAAAATAATATAAGTAAACCAGATCTGAAATGTTTAGATTACAAGTTTTCGACGAGTGTGAGAAAAACCATAGCATGCATTTGTCTTAGTACTTCAAATCATAAGGACTTGAGGAATGAACTATGTATCTATTACACCATAAAAATATGTAAAAAAAGAAATTTTTTTTTACACCAATGATTGAATACATAAATCAGGAAATAGATATATGTAACTTTGTAGTTCATTGAGGCGTTACGTTCAAGACGAGGGACTAGTAAACAAGATCAACCATTTGCGGTTAGGTTTCGATTTACATGCACCACTACAAACAAAAGAAAGATAAACTTAAAGCAGAATACACCATATATTATGTAAACTTGTAGTTTTTGTACATAATGAATGGATGGGGTGATGTTGACTGTAGAGTATTGGGTGATGTCCTGCTGATCTCTCTGTGGCTGTTCAAGAAAATCTCGGCAAACAAGTAGCGTTACAATACGTAAATCTTGTAAAACATATCCGAAGGTAAGTGGAGCAGTTTTTTTACAAGAACAGATTGTATTTTGGTATCCTGCAGGCGGGAATGGTTTTCAGAATAATTTGAGGTTATGCTCGACCACTACACGCGCGAGCCATGAATTCGATCATCAGGCAAACATTTATTACTTCGTAATCACTATTTTTCACACAAATAAAGTGTTTACTTTTGGTTTATTCCTTGCGGATGTCTTTAGCCTCTTAGCAATAAGTACTTAGCAATAGGTAAAATGTATGCCATGAAAGTAGATAGAGGGTATCAAGTCTTATGTACTGATAGCTGGTTCGGTTTGCTGAACAGGCAATCCATAAGAAAAGTGTCAAAGTTTATCGATTCAAGATAAAACGTGCTCGACAAGCTACCGAGGTAGCGACACTCTCAAAACAAAAATAAGATTTAAGAGAGGAAGGCAATAGATTCATGTTAGTGTAACGCCGATCAAGGAAATTAGGGTCGGTCGCAAGCTAAATGTAAAACTTTGGCGTTTATTTTTGGACCAAAGCCTAAATCCTTAGCCCTCAAAGTTACGAAAAAAAAATGTCGATTAACACCAGACACAACCTGAATCCTTTCATTTATACCCAAAATAGCACGATTTACAGACCCCAAAAATCAAATAATCGCTCTCCCAAGTAATATTCAGATGCAAAAAGTATACCAAAACAACGTTATGGCTGTAAGCTGAATCGTGTGTCGTGCGAGAAAACTGTCTGATTCTAACAGGTATTTCAACGTGTACCGATGCATACTTCGATTCAAATCCATAGATTATATGTTAATACGATACTTACTGTTATAAAATTACTCTTCCAACGATCTGAATGTTGATTTTTCGAGGAAAAGACGGCAGAATGCAGCCCACATTCAACCAAAAATTGAAGTAAACATCGGCTGTTTGCAAAGATCCGACAATCCTTGAGGAGACTGGGGTTAGTCACGTGATTTGGTTCTATTTTTATCAGTCTGGCTGGCTGGCTCTCATGCCCATGGCACCGACATCACACCTGTGCGAAGAAAAACGGCAAGACAACGACACCAACTGATGAATAGACTTTAATGGTTACAGGAAATGTTTACATTCGGGCTACTGTGAAAAACCAAACGATATTTTTGTGGCTGAATAAATTAAAGTTTAGCTGCATCCCACCCAAAATGCACTATGGGCACTATGTATATCCAATCAGCGAACTCGGTACATTTTTTTCTGTGCTGACATTATTTACCGATGAATATAATATACTTCATGCAACATGACGTTATTCACCGACGTTTTTTTGAAGTACCTGTACGTATATGCAACTTAACTAACGGTGCTAGTAATGCTGGGTTAGTGAAGGAAAACTGCTCATTGCATGGCGATAATAAATAACCTGGGGAGTAAGGAATGGAAAATGAGATTTTGGTAATTGGGAATGGGAAAATGGGATGGCAAAAAACGAAATTGATTCTTTTCCTCTAGGATAGCAGTTGCTAAAATTGTTAACAAACCCCGGTTGAAAAACTCGATAAAACAAGATTTGAACTAGAATACCAAAGTTTTAGCTGTTGCAATTGGAGACAAGGTTAAAGCTAGGATCCAGGGCAGGGATCCTTTACTTATTATTAGCTATTAGACAGAAAAGTGTTACCTCTCTCCTAATGGACTCCTTAATATAAACCATGATGCTTGATATTGCATGTTAGTGTACGGGTCTAAAGGCTGGCAGTTGCCTTTGGTAGCTGTTATGTCTTTCCCTTTAGCATGGCCGTTCAGGGTTATGGAATGAAAAAAATGCACGCACAAAAAAAACATCAAGAGACAAAACAGCAAAACCTTAAGGTGGCTGACTACTTTGGGAAAAAATAAACAGAAAATTATACAATCCTGAGGTTGGAGGGTAACGTAGCCTTCCTTGGGGAAGGCCGGTAAAGTAGCATCGTTCTGGAGGAGCCCTCTGTTAATGCCTTAGACTCATCAGGCTCAGCGAAAACGAGTACAATATTCATGCTACAAAACCACATTTTTCACAGAAAGAGTCAACTATTACAACGATTCCGCTCGTTGCTTTATACCTGCAGGGCGCATGGGCGGATATCGGTGGGAGGTACTCATAACCAAGTTTAGTTTTGGGTCAAAAAGTCCAATTATGCAAGAATACGTCTTCCGTTATACGATCTTGGTCTCAATGTCTTGACACAAATGCTGAGAGACTAGAGTGCTGAATGATAGTAGATCTCTTGCTGAAAGAAATCAATAATTATAATTATCGAGTCATGTAATCTGAATAGACATGAAGCCTGCGCTCAGTGTCGCATCCATTTTTTTGACCTTTCTTTTCTAAGGCGGTTTTTAGCCCAAGACAAGGTTTTCAACACCTTGTTTTTAATGTGAAGATGAACAGTTCAAAAAGGTGGAATCAAAGGCATGCCGAACTTGTTGGCTGCCGCAGGTAGGAACAGACAAGCGACTGTTACTGAATTAAAGACATGTTTGTCACATCTTTTCTCCTTTATTAGGACTGAATTCATCAGAAATGATTATATCATCCAACATGGCGGAAAGTGGTCATGAGACTTGGTTTATTGAATCCCAACCAAGAAATAAATAATCAAATCAGGACTGACAGTGTCGTCAAACTCAGGGAATGCTAGGAAAATGGAAGAGGCTTAAAAAAGAACTGCTATTATTAAATTAACATTAATTCTTTAATCTTTATTTAGGTCCTGACGCTGCAGACATATATTTATATTATTTACATGTGTATTCTTATTAAAGAATTTATTAAGATTTTCTCAGTGGCGAATTTAAGGGAGCCTAATATCTAGGCAAATAATAGCTATTACCCAAGGTACCCATGTACCCTCCCCACCCCTGTTGATTCATTGGTAGAAATCTGCTGCACTTGTTCTCAGTAACAAGGCTTTTACACTCACAACTGATCTGAAATCTGTACACTGTTAAACTACCAAAATGAATCTTGTACCAGTCAAAATCTTCTTGGCTGACGTAAATCTTGTCGGTATTGGTGGACGATGCTTTTTCTTTTTTCTTCAAACAAATGTTGACAGCTGCGTCTCCTGCGTCGTATATGCCAAGTTTCTCGTTTTCCTCTGTGTTGACTTTATTCTTGAATTTTCCTGTCAGCGGAATGCAACACAGTAAAACATATGCGCCATATTTAACGGCTGCAACAAAGGTATGGAAAACAACTTTTGGGCAAGTCAACCCGGCAAGCATTTCCTAAAGGTTATAGGGTCGCTAACTACGCCTAACACGACCGCCGGCATGCATACTGTTCAGAAAAAAAGAGAAAGGTACAGGTGGCTTGTTGGTGCACACCTAGCGATTTTAAATCCTATAATATAAATACTGTACTGCAGATTTACCTATCTAGACACCCCTTCTCTTTTTCGAATTCTAAAGAAACTTAATACTCTTTCCACTTGGCAAGGGAATTACTGAAGATCTTATAGGATTATGTTCAGCTCTAATCAGGACAAAAAATAAGATTATTCTAATACTTCAGTCAGCCGGTAGGCTACACATCCCCCGATTTTAAAGATGTCTGAGTATTAATATGGGAAAAATGATATCACTTTTAGATAATCCGTTAAGAAGCTTTGTTATGCATCGCAAGTGGGTTTGAAGTCATCGTCACCGCCCACACTACCATACATGTCAAGTTTCGAGTTGTTTTATCCATGGTGGGTAATTCTTAGTTAAAAACTGGAAGATCAAAGTTTTACTCAAGAACGCTCAGTTACTAACTTGTGATTTCCAATCAATATCTTATTTCATGTTTCTAGAACCTCACCATAGTAAATTAAGGTAAAATCTTGATAAATGAAACTGTAAAATAATGATCGCCTCATATTTTGCCCAAAAATAATAAATACAATAAATAGTACTGTACGTAATTGGGCAGATTGACGCCTTCTTTAACGTAAATACTATGAGTGAATGACAATCTAGCACTGATCCCGTTAATGCAGTCAAGAAACTGAACATCCTTGAAAACAAAGCAACCGACATTACTAGTGAATGATCATTAAAATAGTTCTGCTGGATCAAATACAGTTAATTTTTACGACAAAATTTAATGTTAGTCTTATTTATTGTCTGCCCCCATTACAAGATATAATAAAAAACATACTTTAATTGGTGACATCTTTACATTATTTTTTCGTTCCTGGCTAAAGACCTGTTCGCGTGTTAGATAAGATCGAGCTAACGTTTTAGTCTGACTCACCTTGTTTAGCAAGCTTCCTGTAGTGTTCAATACAAGCCTTATCTTCAGGTAAAATAATCCTTACTTTAGCAGGATACTGCCAATAAGTTGTAAAAACTACATCAATAGAGTTTGCAGGACCATCGTTGCCGACTTGGAGGGAGGGTGCCAAACCTCCTGTTGCTATGATACGTTGAAAGCCACCATGATCGGGTACTCCTATATGCCTTTTTCTTCTTCCTTCTTTCTTGGATGGTATTGTGTCATTTTCCGAGTGTTCTAATTCCCAATACTCATCTAAGATTAACACCATATAGATTAGCAAAGCAACTCTATTGAAATAACTCAGCCTGCATGCTTTACATACCATGATAATTTGATCAAACAGTTTTCATTCTGTTTTGCCTTAAAATATGCCACCTGGTAACGATTAATCCAAGCATTTTATAGGTTACCTGAATTGTAAATTGTTTTGCCAGGAAATCCTGTCCTTCTATTCATTATATTAAGCTTGCTGAAAGACTTGGTGTTGTAGCGCAGCTGACAAGTGTCTGCTCTGCTCTGTTCATGCACATTTGTACCCTCAACAAATGAGAATTCCTTTCCATCTCCTTCAAAGCCCTTGCAATCTGCCATCCAGTAGATGAATAGGTCGTTTCCCAAACCTTCCATACTGACTGAGAGTGGGGAGCTATTCACAGCTACTGAAGATTTTTTGAATGGTGTGACTAGTGGTTGACCAGTCCTCCCATCAAGAATGGTAACCTTTACAAGGATAAATAGAGACAAGCAAATGTATTTGTATCAAATAACAAAGCTTGTAGATGAAAACTAGTTTGATGTAAATACCTGTGAATAGTAGTATATAGGAAATCCCGGTCCATAGTTGTATCGAACCATTATGTCAGGAATGTCATCATCATTATATAAACCTGCTCCAGGAGTTCTAGCAAGATATCAGAAAAAATCAAATGACTTTGCTCAACATTCGAGAACATAACTAATACAAAATGTGTAGTCCCCCCTACCCCCAACAACTTCCAATTTTTTTCCATACAAACTCTGTAATTTTGTTCTTTTTATGGGTGTGGGGTATGGATGTTAGCTAACAATGAATGCATGTAAAAGTTGATTTTATACCATCCCTATATATTATACCCCTCATAGCTGTTCAATACCCTATTATACGTACGCGTATGATTCACTATTGGGAAAGGAATAATTCCAGATCATCTTGTATGTCTCTCCATCAAAAGCAGCAACTGTAGTGTTAAACATGGATATAACTATATCCACAGTGCCATCTTTGTTTAAATCCACCAGTAAAGGGGGTGTCATGACTCCTGATGATCAAGGGTTTTAGGTAATTAGTAAGAATTCTATCATAATCAGTACTGTTATATATGACTATAGTACTATTATGTACCTTTATACTTGTCTTCATAAATTTGCTGGGCTGTTTCCACCATACCTAAATAAAGGTTCATCAATGGAATCACCCATAAGCCACCAGGGTGTGTTTCTCCGCCAGTCCCAAAGATAACCATCTGTCTGCCATCTTTTTTATGATACAAGACTGGCGAAAAATAGATCTCTCTTTCATCTGGCACTATTGTCCATCTAAGTACTTTCCCTGTCTTCCCAGAGAAAATGATCAGTCTACCTTTTAGTCTTTTTGGACTGTTTGCCTCTCTATGACAAGAAATAGTGGTTGCACTATTATTAGTCAACTTAAATATCAATTGGTTAAAATTTTTGTTGAAATTTTTTTGGGGCTTTTTTTGTACTCCGAACGAAGGACTAGCGTCCGAAATGTCAGTAAGTTTTTTCATCTTTTTCACGGTGTATAATTTACCTTTTCACTATTACTGTTTCATTAGAAACACCAACGCAGCTCACACTAGTTTTTAGCTAGTTATATCTTCTTCAAAATTTTTGTTAGTTACTTGACACTTACTTGATTATGATGACACTGATATATATATATAATATGTGTATAATAGCTGTAGATAGTGTACAATGTACTTACGCAAGAGGATCGCCTCCATGAGCAGCCAATACCTCCATAACACCATCTCCATCCAGGTCACGAATAAACTGGGCTGTATAAAAGTTCATATTCTCATCTCTTGCTGGCTGTTCATCCATGTTCCACAGCAATTTTCCTGTCTTCCCACTGATTGCCTGGAAAGCTCCTCCTCTACCACCCAACAGGCAATCCCAAGTGCCATCATGATCCAAGTCTCCATTACAGTTTAATGCATAAATCTCATGCATAGAGTAATGCCTCCACAGTTCTTTCCCTGTGTTACCATCAAGAGCCAAAGCACCACCAAAGCAGGGGTATGAACCATTGAAGTAGAGATCACAGGAGAGTCTTGGGGGTTTATGAGCATCAACACCAGTGGAAAAGCTGATGATGATGTCTTTTACACCATCACCATTAACATCATTCAGGCGGACGGCTGTTTCGGTCATGAGTTTTGGTAAATTGGAATGCCAAATGTTCTTAGTCTTAAGGACATCACATGCCTCAATGTTCTTGTCATTTCCATAAAAAACATGTTCCCCTTGAATCCCTTTTTTCACATGGTTTGATTCACTGTTTGCATTTAAATCAGCAGAATCAATAGCACGTAAAATAAGCAATACAAGACCAACAACACAGATGCTAAAGAATGCTAACCACATAAAACATGACAAACAAGACTTTGTTGTGCACCAAGGTTTTGTATGCTTGTGCCGAATCTTTGTTTTCGTGTGTGGGGCCATAAGTGGCTTCTGTACTTCTGATTTTGAGCTGACGTGTCGGACTGAAAAGCTCTTGCTGTAGTCATCTAGTTCATTATCTAGTTCATCTTCAGTGAAATCATCCTCATCACTTTCCAGATCTAATATATTATTTGTTTGTGGCTTGTACATATTACTCAGGGCCATTCTTCACAGCTGTAAAACAGTAATATCTAATAAGCTAACATCCAAAAGAAACAATTAAGAAGTCAATTATATTTCTTAGGTTTTTTGGCCAAATAAGACAAAACATCTTCAGCTTTATGGGACATTATAATTACTAAATTTGAATAAAAGAACTAAGGTAATAATTTTAAAACATATATTAACACGTCTGCGAACACTACCGGGAGAAAATAAAACGAAAAAGCTGTAAGAATAGATATGAACGGTGAGAATAAGAATAAGACAAAAATTCACAACAGTTTGAACCTGATGGGGAGAACAATACGGAAAGAAGTGGTACGGAAAAACTTTCCATATTTTGTGTATAATCGTCTTCATAAGACAACATAAGAATTGGTATTCTAAACTTAGAAACTAAGATCGAAGGTCAATCAAATAATTACCGAAAAGGACGAAAAAAGCTTATCATCTACAGCTACAGCTATGACTCATTGATCTTATTCGATCATGCATCTCCGCCATTTTCCTGCCAAATAATTGAATACGACTAGATTTGATCGTCTTGTAACTTACAGTTTTCTTAATATTTATGAATACGAAACAATTCACTTACCTCAGGATTCTATTCAAGATCAGATAATGAAAATATAAATAGGAGAAAGATATCTGTTTTTAAAACCTCTCGATGATTTACGTATCTTACTGTGTAAATACAGCTTCTAAGTCATGATAATTATCATGCAGACAGTTTGCCTCTCATGGGAGGGCAGGGGAATTTTATATGGCCTTGGCTGGCCATCACTATGGAGCCAGAAAACGGACCCAGGGAGGGAGGGGGGGTACTCCGCCAGAATTTGGGTAGGGGTGTTCCGTTGGGATTCTGAAAGGGGTAGGTACCCTGTTTATGACAAAAAAACTCAAATTTGTAGACCTGTTTATGACAAAAGTTATAATTTATTGCACTGAGTTCCTGTTTCAATTATCATGTCATCTGGCGTATTGTTTTTTTTTACGACCATAATAACCAGTTTCGGTCAATGTGTAGTTTCCAGAAACCATCGATACCCGCCCCATGGAGGAATTTGGAATTTCCGAAGAGTAGGGGGGTCAGAGAAAAAAAAACAGAGTTTGTATGGAAGAAAAAAAAAGTTCGTATGGGGTAGGGGGGTGTCTTTAAAAAATTCCTCCGTGAGGGGGGTATGGATAATTTTTGGAACTACACAATACGAAAGTAGAAGCCCTGAATATGACAGAATACTCAGGAAGAACTTGGAACTCGAGTGAAATTGCATACTCTGTTTATGACAAGCTCGAAAAAAACCATACCCTGTTCAGCAAATCATCCCTGTATAGTCCACATAAGGGAGTCCCCCCTTCCCCCCCCCCCCCCCCCCCCCCCGAGCACAGAGAGCAGAAAAAAAGAAAATCACCCTTTTTGCCTTTTTAAAACCCAGATAAAGTACAAGCAATATTTCTAACCATCTCATTAGAACAGTCACACCATGCCCTCCAACTGTGTAAATACAGCTTCTTAGTCATTTTGATAACTGATTGTGGACAGTTTACCTCTCAGGGGAGGGCAGGGGAAGTTGGCCTTGGCTGGCCATCAAGAAACAAAAGGAATTTGAATATTAATACGACAACTACAGTCAAACCAGCACATCAATCCTATCAAGGTTCAAAGATTCAGTTGATTATTGGAAGTTTGATTTCCATTCTGCTTTAAAACTTGCATTGATGAAACGAATGTTTTTTAAACCTTGATAGGAAGTATGAGCTTGTTTGACTGTGAGATACCTGCTTTCTATACCATTCAAGAAACGAGAATCTTTTGATGTAGTAAGAATTGAGCACCAGTCCTTGAAAATCCCAAAATCAAACTACCCAAATATATATATATATATATATATAGAGTAATAAATAAAAGCAAACTTCAACCTTTTATCTCTTCTGAGACTTTATTGTGAATCTTTATCTTGGGGGTTGTCAAGGTTTATGTAGACAATATTAACTACAGGTAAAATAATGGAAATCAGACCAATGATGTAGAAAATGTACTCATGACAAGCACTTGTCAAGGACAGTGACAATTTTTTAGAGTGATTTTACTTTGCTCATGAAAGTCACATAACACGTAGTAAACATGAATTCCATAGTTTTCTTTCGTTTTACTTGGACTGTTAGTCACTAGTTATACTACTTCTATTCAGGAGTGAAGTAAAATCATGCTAATTACATGGCCAATATACAGCTATATGACATATAAATGCTACATAATCTTCAACAAAGTACTCTTTGTTAAACCACCTCTGTTCTCTCCAAATTTCAAGGCTATAGACAGAACAGAGATGTTTTATCTATTTAAGTGTTTGACCCAGACAACTAGCTATAATTACACCAAGATGTCTGGGTTCTGGCTTTCGTCATTCAAATTTCCAACAACCCAAGTTCGTACTTTTTGATTAATGTATTAGTTGTTTACCATTGTTTCATTACTAGGTGCTGTTTTACCGCAGTCCCTACAGGGAAATAGGGCAATAGACTTATCAAATAAACCTCTAGAGTAGTACCTTCCAGTGTACCTTCCAACAGTCCCCATGTCCCCTTATGTATTCTAATGATTTGTTTCACTGATGGTAGCATATTGCCCTAATTCCAGTTGTGATGGTTGTCTCAATAAGTGCATACTGCCATGAAAACAGTGGAAATCAAAATAATGGATTCTTAAAGAAGGAAGTAAGGAATGGCATGGTACTTTTCACAAATAGTGGGAGAAACTTTTGTGTTCAAGATAATGTTTCACTGAATTTATCATCAACTAAATTGTTTTAAGTCTCTATATTCATAGTTAAACTAATGCAATGACCAAAGCATATTATGATGCCATTCAACTGATATTAGCAAGATAGGCTGTATCTTATCAAGAAAAAACCATGCTTCAAGAGCAGCCTTCCATCATGAAAGAGTTAACTATGAACAGTATTAACATAAAATCCAAACAAACAAATAACAATGACAATGGGCATCAGGTCCCTTAATCCATGGATTTTGGGTCAAACTTCCACTCTTTTAGTCTGAAATGCCTGATATGAACTGCTTTGAGTTCCTTTGTAATCTTGGTTTTGTATGGTATATCTTGAATAACAAAAGTTAATTAAGGGTGCAGTATACAGGCAAACACTATCAGATGCCAGGAAAATGTCAGTGAAAGCATTTTACAACTAAATAAATTACAGATTTTAACAAATTAATCCAATATACCTGTCACTATACAGTCTAACTAATTAGAAACAAATAATTGTTAATAAATTATGTAATTGAACAGGTTCATTATTACACTTGAAGAAAAACTTTTAAAATGGGCAATTTCAAAAAGAATTGCTGTGCTGCTATAGCGATGTAGAATGTTTTTACTTCCCCCATGACACAAATCATCTATTACAGGTACATAAAAATTGTATGACAACAATAGGATCAGATTCTACCACAAATTTTATGGATATTGTAAACAAAATACTGATTCACTACATTTAATAACAGCTGCCAAGCATACATCATAGCCCTGTTGGCCAACATGGCCAAAAGCTTGGTATTAAAATAAAACTACTGTATAAAACATAGTGAATACAATATTTTGTTTCCAACATCATTCTTGTCTCTTATGAAGTCTATTAAAACAGTTCACAAAAAAAAAAAAAATTACGAAGAAGTGTAAGAAACAGGGTAATTTAACTAAATTAAGGATGTTCTGAGTGCCCCTTTACCCAAATGTTCTCATGATTGGGACATTACAAAAGAAAAACAGTAAGAACATCCTATACTTAGCTATTACCAATCCTTACTTTGAAGTTACGTACATAAAGTTATGTGCTTGAATTTTTGTCATGATTGAACAAGATGACATTAAAAGAACTCAAGGAAATGAGTTCTTGAACCTTTCCAAAATGTTCAAGCTCCATCTTGGTGTTTCTGGGTCTAAATAACAGATGAACAAAAAATGGCCATCAAAACAACTTTAAAGCCATAGCTCACAGAAGAGCAAATCCTTCATTGTTCTTATGACATTGAAAAAAGACTAATAGTGATAGATTTTCTGTCAAAGCAATGGTTTTGTGGATTCTAGAGAAAGCAAACTGTTTGACAATGGAATCTAAAAAATACTACAGCAATGTTACAAACAATTTGCATTTCTAATATATCACTCTAGTATCTTACTGCAGTTTTTAATATTCTGCAAACTCCAACACTTCACCGGCTTGTTGTAAAATTGGTTTTTCACTGCTGCCAGTCAAGAATAAAAAAGTACCGACTGATTATTCTCAAATGACGGCAGCGAAAATTAAATTTCAGCATGCTGCTTGCAACTACCGAGTTCACAGAATATACAAAACCAGTTAATTTTGGCTTTTGATTTCAATTAAATCCAATGTTTAGGTTGAGTTAAAATTAAACTGACCATTATCGAAAGAAAAATTAATCTTAACTGGAGGTCATCTGTGTAAAGACGACATTAAGATGTTTGTGATTGGTAGGTCATCCCCTGAGGGATTTTCACCTACACTCATATATGACTGAATCTTATAGTAGTTGTTAAATATAAGACAACCAATTTCAATATCTATGTCCTCTGACATGACATTACTGGTTTAATGATTTTACAAAGTGCAGCCTAGCGAGTGCATGCAATAAACTCATGAAAAAATACTAATTATTGTGTAGCTCCAGAAATTATCCATAACCCCCCCAGGGAGGAATTTCTTTTAAGACCCCTACTCCTCTCCCTGGATATTCCAAATTTCTCCCATACAAACTCTGTAATTTCTTTTCTTTCTATGACCCCCCAACCCTTTGGAAATTCCAAATTCCTCTGTGGATTGGGCATGGATAATTTCTGGAACTACGAATTGCTAAATAATAATAATTTTGTAGTACTTAGTTTTGGTACATTTTCACAGATTTAGTGCTTACACTTTACACTATATGGCATGCTTGTCTTTTCTTGCTTATATACAACATATTGTAGCACTGATACAACATATTGTAGCACTTCCAACTTCGTGTAGTTTACCATTTTGAATAAAACAGTTATAGACTGAAAAAATAAATGAATTCAATGTTGGATTTAAAAAAAAAACATCTACACCTGTTAAATTCAAAATGAACATGGAATCCAAATGCAGAAATAGTTAAGCCATGTTCACACTACTAATCTAGAACTCATAGTTCACTTGCAACTGGTATAAACTAGACATGAGGTGTTTTACTTTAGATCAAGCTATCCTTTTAAAAGATGACCAGAACTAGTTCTACCTAACATGTTTGTTTCACTGAAACCAGTGTTGATATTGATCTCAAGGAACAGATTCAATAACAGTTGCCCTTAGTGTGAAAATGGCCTTAGTGTAACAGATTATTTGTTGTAGAGTAAAGTATAAGCTTTTCTCACGAGTACTATGAAAACAACACTAATTATATGATATAGAAAAGTTTCAGAATCTGCATGTGAATTCCTTCCTTGGTTTTTAACACTTAAACTGCACAGACATTTTATGTCTTCAGCAGGTTAATGAACAGTAGAAAAATAATTTCTAAAAGGGCATTCTGTACCCACAAAACAACAACACTCGTTTTTAGTGTTGTAACTTTCACACCGTAAATCACTTTATAAAACTTTGATTTCAGAGTGATTTATTTAGCTCATGAAATAGAATATTACTATTGTTTTGATATCTCTACATTTGAATATTACATAACAAGTTTAGATCTTGTTTCACAGGTCAATTAATGAAATCACTCTTAATTACCAGGAATAGAATAGCAAAGTGTGACGTCATCCTAGTCTAACTTTTGTAATTCAGTTTTAAAATGTTCATATTTGAAAAGAATACAAATCCCATACATTTTTTCTCATTTTGCACTGGATCCAAACTAGATCCAGCACCAAATGGGAGAAAATTTATGGGGATATTTTTGTATTAAATTACCTATATTCTCAGCTGTTTATCATATCTTTACTTGCAGTTTCTTATGTCACCAAAATCCTAAAGTTCTTAAAAAATAATTTTGACCTTATCACTTTGGTATTCTATTCCCACACAGTAAAGTATTTTATTACTTATAGTTTTCCCTGAGGTATATAACTTTTTTTAGAATACTATAGACGTATATCAAAGTTCAATAAAAGGTTTAGTGTGTTTGCCCCAGATGAGTTTAGAAAAACAAGATGTAGAACAGAAATTTGCAGCTGAAACTGCCTCTTATGCTCACAGGAACAAATCCTGGCAGCTACAAAAACCTCTTTCCAGTAAATACTTATTTCTCCTTCTACACCTTGTTTAATGTATTAAACAACTGTGATATATCAGACCACCTTATAATAAGACTAATATTGTGTTGCACTGACATGACACAGTCACCTTAGCTGCATCTCATCTAGAACCATACAAATCCTAACTAACGGTTTTCCTTAGAAAATAAATTTTTATTCTAATTACAATTTGTTTTTATATCTACATATGTACAATAATTGAATGACAAATAAATAATCAAGACCTTTTCAGGTTGGGTGAGAATGCTCTAGATGCCATCAATCCATGTTTGGTGTAATGGTTGATATGTTGGATGGATATTAAAATTATGTATACGTATGTTATACAATTTGTACAAGCTAGAGCTTTCCCACCACACTTGGCTGTGTTTTCCAACAAAAAACCACTGCTACCCAAAAAAATCCACTTCTAACAGCTATTCAATGAACTTTAAGATAGAACATCAAAACACTATTTTAGGCAACATTTGTTGTCTTTAAGTGATGAAATGCGATGTTGCTATTTTCCTGGGTAGCAGTGTTGATTGGCAGTTTGTATTAATGTTTGACCATAACTGCAAGACAATCTCTCTCTCCCCTCCCCCCTCCCCTCATACTTACTTTAACCTCACTAATATTACAACACATACACATATGTTGGACAAAAGATGAAGAACAAGTTCAGCCACAATGACAGCAAGGAAAGGAAAAATGGAGGTGAAGAGTATACAAACACTAACTCACAATGTTGGATCAATCTTCTGAATATCAGAAGAACCACTTAGACTATTTTGACATTTGAAAGTGGTACATATTAATTGTTGATGTTCTGTACATCCAAAAACAATACACCCACCATAAACAGAGTTTTGTGCACTAACTAGCAGAGAACTTGAATCAGGTACAGTAGAAGTGGCTTCTAATAGAACTAATAGATATGAGATCATGTAAAGTGACATATATTATGGTAGTAACATGACCATTTGGGTCAATAGATGACTCTTCCAAGACATGCAAGCACACTTTCATAAATATCTCATTAGCAGACATTTATAAGAAACCTTTGGAAACCATACAGTTATAGGAGATTTCTAAAACCCGTGACCAAGAGGTTTTGTCTGAAATGACTTATATTTTCCCGAAAGTTATAATTCTGCTCCCAAACTAAAAGACACCTCAAAGTATTCCTTCAAAGACATCCTTCAAAGACATCCTTCATTAACATAATTTCAAACTTGGTTTGTATTTTTTTCCATACTACATATACTTTTCAAATTACTCACACATCTTGGAAAAGATCTATTGACATTTTATCATTTTATATCTTGTATTGGTCTGCAGGAATGATCAAAGAACGCTTGCACAGACTTCAAAACAATACAAATGAAATTTTCTTTTATGAGTTAACTCTATACAACCTGTCCTTACTGTCAAAGCTCTTCACTTGCATTGTATATCTCAGATAGAAACCTTTATTATTTACTGGAGCTGCGTTCTGATTGATGAACATGGACAACAGTTATTTTGAAAGCTGTAATGCTGTACTGTGGTCATGTCACAACTGATGTCATGATTAATTTGAAACCCATAAAAGTATTGATGAACGATAAACATAAAAAAGATAACAGCGCACATCATTTTAGACTAATCAGCTTTAAGTTCCCTACCAGTGAAAAAATGTGATTCATTCATCTTCTTCTGGTTGCTGCTGGTACTCAGCAACATAAAGTTTCTTGTCAATGATTGGTGGGATTGGTTGGATTTCTGTTCCAAGTTCTTGTTCTATTTGGTAAAGGTTAAATCTGTCATCATCTGTCACCAAGTTAACTGCAAGGCCAAGATGACCAAACCTTCCTGAGCGTCCAATGCGATGCAAGTATGTTTCTGAATTTTTGGGGAAGTCAAAGTTGATAACAACATTCACAGATTGTACATCAATGCCACGAGTGAACAGATCTGCAATAAATGTGAGAACTGAGTTAAATATTTTATTTATAGAAAAGAAGAGAAGAAACAGCTATACCTGTCCTTAATTGATTGAAATTGTAGTTAGTTTTATTTCTATTTTTAATGTTTTCCATTTTTGATTGGCTTGTCTTTAAATGGGACCCTTATCCTGTTGACAATGCCTAAACCCTGTCCCAGTTTTTTCTTTTAATTTAGGATTTTCATATTTATATTTTCTTCCAACTTTTCATATATTTTTACGACCTTGGTTGTAAAGAAGTATGAAATATATGCATATCTATATCCATAATTTATACATATACACTCAATTGAAGAATCGTTGTCGGGTTCAGAAACATAGAACATGGAAGCTGAGACCGAAATGGCACATGGGAAGTACGTTAATTAAATGCATACTGTGACCAGCGACCCGTGGCATCATCCACTGTTTTTAATATGCGTTTGGCATTCTAAACCGACTGCATGGATGGGGACAAATGAATAAATATAATATAATATAATTATGTCATTTCCCATGTGCCATTTCAGTCTCAGCTTTTAAGTTCTATGTTTCTGAACCCGACAACGATTCTTCAATTGAGTGTATATAATGGGAACAACACTTAAATGTTGGTAATGTATTTCATAAGGTATTTCCATTATCACACAGAAAGTGATTATAAAGTCAGGACCTTGTCAATAAGCATTTTACTACAGATCAATCTTTTAAGATTTCAGTGTTACATACCTGAGCAGACTAAGTTTCTGCAGTGTCCTTGTCTGAAATCATGAAATACCTTATTCCTGTGTGCTTGGGCCATTCGTGCATGAATATAAAAGCATGAATAACCAAGTTTCAATATTTTTTTTGCTAGGAGTTCCACACGCATAACTGAGTTACAAAAGATGATTGACTGATTAATTTGGAGCTGAAAGTAAAGGAAAAAAACAAGAGCAACAAATTAGACTAGTAACTTTTATGTCCAATATCTTTACTAAGGAAAGAGGAAGATAAAGCACAACAAGTTTGTAACTATGATGTTGTCATAAAACTTTTATGTCTTATATACAAAGCATAGATATGGCAAGGTGTAATACAATACATTAACCTTTATTTACAGTTGATTTCATGGAACTTCAGCCACTGTTTCTGAAGTTTGCTCACAAGTTTACAACTAGGTACAAGCTTTGGGACTTCAAAGTGAAACTATCGTTGAATAGTTAAACCCTTTATTTCCTCTATTATTTTTCTATATATTTTGATCTAAATTACCTTCTTGAAGAGGGTGTTTAAGCAGTGCACTTTCTGTTTTTCTGTGACATATGCATAATACTAAAACAAAAATCCCACAAACACAACTGTAGTTAGTGTTGTATAATATAACAAAGATGAATGTGTATCAATCAAAGAACTGCAATAAAAGAAACAATACAGTACCGCTGGTGGGGATGTTAACATTTTATGCTAGGAAAACCATGTGTAGTACACTCCTATGCATGTAGTGCCCGCAAGTATGTTGAGCACATGATACTACCTGTAACAAACTACATGCAGCTGATTCCCTCATTAACTAGTGCCTTTTGTTGAAATTCACAATAACACGTCTACAAGTATTCTTTCTTCCAAAGCTTCTCTAATTTTTCGAAGTTTGACTAACTAAGTTTATAGTAAAATAACTTGGTAATAAATTGTCAATCAAACTGATTTGGAGTCGGAGTTTATGTTCCTTCATGACCGGCTGCTGGTCATTTATACACTTCGAAATAATTTCCCTTAACTCATGTTCTAGATAAGTTCTGAATTTAAAAAATATATCAAAAGAAAGCTTAGGTTAAAGTGAAAACGACTATTATATTTTTGTCGTTGAGAAATAAGTAATTAGAAAACAATTTTTGTGTTAACAAAGATTGTCAAGCCTTCTATTGCCCGTTGTTGGTTTCATGATAAATTCCAAAGTGCGATTTGGAGAAATTTCTCAGATAGCACAAAAACAGCGTTAAGTTGCCATGAGCACTACATGCACTTGAGTGTAGTCACTGGGTTGACTGCCCCGCGGAGATCGTGCGTGGACATGTTAACATTCTCGTGAGCTGTACTGTACCTTGAGGGAGATTTTAGATTGAATTAAAGATTTTAGATAATTAGGATTAAAATATTTAATAAAGTCTAAAGATCTCCCTCAAGATACTGTTTTTTATTGCAGTTCTTAAAAAGAGTTACACTTTAACAATAATAATGGTAGTAAAGTCATACCTGGGTTACTCCAAACAGAGTTAGTTCATCCATCAAGTTAATTTCATAAGGCTTTACTAGGTGTTTATCCTAAAAATTGATTTACAAATAATTTTTTCTTAATACTACTTTGAAATATTCAAAATCTGTTTTAAAACTTGATGAAGATGATAACAATAATAATATAAGTTGCTTATTGGGACCTCGCACTATATGCTGACACTACACACGTCAAGGCTAACAGAATCGATGCCACCATTATCAACAAGGAGAAGAAGGAAATCTCAGTCATCGAGATGAGCTGTCCTTGGCTTATGAACAGGGAAGCAAAAGACACTGAGAAGACGACTAAGTAAAGTCCACTCTGCTGGGAGTTGAAGCAGAGATACCCAGGACACCGCATCACACACAACAACATTATCATTTTTTTTTTTTAGTTCATGAATTGTAAATTATGTAATTATTAGCATTAACTAAGATTTTTTTTGAGATTTTAATTTTTAATTAATTGTTTGTGTCTCCAATTAGTGCCTTTGGCGCTGGAACGATTAGACACTTTAATAAAGATGGATGGATGGATGGATGGATGGATGGATGGATGGATGGATGGATGGATGGATGGATGGATGGATGTATGTATGTATGTATGTATGTATGTATGTATGTATGTATGTATGTATGTATGTGTTGGGAGGATACTCAAGAAAGGTCAGCAAGGTGATCAAAGACCTCATGGGCTATAAGAGCTGATCCATCGCCATCAGATGCAGACGTCTGTTATAAGTTCATTTCACACTGCATGAACTGTTATGATTTTAAACTGAACATTAGATATATAATTTAGAATTTGCTCTATATGTGACCCTATTTGCAAAAACTGGGCTTAACAAAAATTTACGCTACAAACTTGATCTCAAGTGAAGCGATGGAGCTAACGATCAGCGGCCTGGGCTCGTTAAAATGGCGTCACTATACGTCGATGACTTTGCTTTGATTACGAAGAATTCTATTCATTGAATAATGCTAAAATAAATATTTAGCTGTGACATATCATCTAAAGACATATTTCGATGCTTTACAGTCTTTCTGATAATTTTTGGGTTGTTTTTTGAATCTAGCGCTAGATTATTAATGCAAATTCCCGTCAAATTACAAAAACAAACGTCTGAGCGAAAATATTAGATATGCCCTGTTCGTTTTGAACGTCGGAAGGCAATGATATTGTCTTGTTCAGGCTGTTATTAAACAGCACTCGCCTGAATCAAATAATAATTGGTTGGGTTTACACTAGGCTCTAAATTCTGATCAAAGTCACTCAGTTGAGATCATTTTGTGTGTGAACGGCTTATCAAGGCAAGTGCAAGTCCATTGGTAAGCAGGACCTTCAAAGATTTCAAGACTTCAAGCAGTTAAGCGAGTAAGAACAAAATGACCAAACAAATGTGTGTGGATCTAATGGAATGCCGGAGAAAAGCTACTCAAAAATGTGAAATAGTAAAGGCATTCTACACCTTTAAATAGACATTAATTTTGTTAGTGACCTGCCAGCAATATATCCTAGAACTATAATAATTCTGCTTTATTCTTGTAAAATATTACGCATACTGAAAGTTTAAATAAACGAAGATAATAATAATAATAATAATCAAGACAAATATATTATATCTTGTCAAAAAGTTTAAAAAGTGTTGAACTTACTTTAAATTCTTTGACTGTCAAAGGAAATGTAGCAGAGTATAAAAGAATCTGCCTGTTGCTTGGCAAGATATTGATGATATCCTCCAAGAGGTTTTTAAAGTCCATTGACAGAAGTTTGTCAGCCTTAAAAACAACAGTGAAGATAATATTTTTAAAAAATATTTCTATTTTGTTTCATGACAAAGTGATCATTTTTTATATACTTACTTCATCCATTACCATCATTTGACATTTGCTCATATCTGCCAAATTTTTCCTCATCAAATCCAAGATACGGCCTGGGGTTGCTACAATGACATGAACTGCAAGCAAATAAATCAAGCGAGGGTAACCTTCATTATTTTGCAAAACACAATTAATTTTTCTAAGTATTTCTTAAAAATATGTCATCACTTAAATGCTGCATACCTTTATTGTAAATTCTCATAATGTCATCTTTCAAACTTGTTCCTCCTGTAGTAACCATAACTTTTACTCCCAAGTGTTTACCAAGTTCCTTGCAAATCTGTGAAGTCTGAAGCGCAAGTTCTCTCGTAGGTACCAGTACCAGGGCTGAAAAGAATAACACTGATCCTTAGTTGCCCCACAGACTATGACATGAATTCATGACATAATCTCACCTTGAATGACATCCTTGCCAGAGTCTATTCTTTCTAACAATGGAATTAAATAGGCAGCTGTCTTCCCTGTGCCATTTTTTGCCCTAGCCAATATATCTCTACCTGCTAGTGCTACTGGTATACTCTCCTCTTGAATTGGGGAAGGCGTGTCATATCCTTTCTCAAAAATTCCCATCAACAACTCTCGTTTCAGGCAGTAATCTTCAAATTCATTTCCTTTAGTTGAAGTTACATCCTATAAGGATTAAACAAACTAGTAAAGATTTCTTTTATTTACTGCCACCCGGTTAGCTCAGTTGGTAAGAGCGTCGGTCTGTTGTGTGGGAGGTCGTGGTTCAAGCCTCGGCCGGACCAACACTCAGGGTCTTAAAAAAACTGAGGAGAAGGTGCTACCTTTGTAATTACATCTGCAAATGGTTAGACCTTCACATGGCTCGGATGATCACTTTAATGGCGGTCCCATCCCTAATTAATTAGAGATGTTAACAGAGGACCACAAGTTTATCAGTTGAATTACTGTCAAGTGTTATCCTCTATAAACAAAGTTAATTAATTAATTTTATTTATCCATTCACACCAATTATTGAATGCCTTGCATTCAACTATCTTATTTCAATATGCCAACATTCCTTAATTACTGGGTTGCCTGTGGCAGCCCAGTCGTAAAATGCCTTTGGTTTTTTTTTTGTCTTCCCCTTCTCACTAAAAGTGCAAAGTTGTGCAAGAGTACCCATATATGGATTTGAATGAGGTGTTTATAGATTAATGGCTCATATGCTGTCTTAGCAGCATGGCATGGAAAAACCTTTATAATTTCAAGAAGCTGCACTCAAACTATGAAATATGTTCGGGTTGTTCCACATCTTACCCCATATAGAATCAATACTGTGAATATTGTCAGAAGGGTGATAGGCACTTTAAACTATTTTGGAATCTTACCAAGATACCCAAACGTACCATCAAGCAAGCATATTTCATATAACTGGCCTGTTTCAATTCTGTAAAATGCCATTTATATCACTTGACTACAGATTCATTATGAAGGATAAGCCTTGATTTTGTGTTGAATATTCATGTGTTCCAGTGAAGGTTGGTGGAATTTCAAAGTGTTTGTATTGTTGAAGTTGTGTATTCTTTACTTTATCATAGGTATCAAGAAGCCTCTGTTGTACAGGGACACAGCAATTTATGAATTTGAATGTCTATTCTGATATAAAAATAACTATTTGCCCAATATTAGGGCAGCCCAGAAATATATCATGTTCCTAAGGAAACCACTGGGCATGCTCAACATGAAACCGCTAATGTTAATGTCATACATATTCTGCAAATGCACTACCTTTTAAACGGAAAGGTTTATAGTCTATAGGTAATATTAGCCTAGGAGGGTAAAATTATTCAACGCATGATGATTTTTTTTTCAAAAACTGCGTCCAAAGCTGTAGCTTTCAATATTTTCCACTCTGAACCTCGCTAATCTACGAACAAAACTATGATAAAGCCTAGTTGGACGGCACTCCGATATAAACAGTTAGGCTTTGACAGATGATACGTTTCAACGGCTCGCCATTTTTACAAAACTATGCTGTTTTTTTTCCATAACAGAAAATTCATAAATTATCGAATATCATGCTTAACAAATTTCTGCACAACGAAGATGAGGACAACTACATACTTTAAACAAACAAGTCAATTAAAAGAAAAGCCCAAATCCTATTTCTTTTGACTGACAACCCAAAAGCTATGCGCTGGTTGGACAAAGTAGTTTCACAGTCGACTTACAGTTGTTTTGATACGATTATCCTTCGGGGGAAGACTGAGGTTTGCTTTCCAGTTTTCAGTTGTTGCTCTGACAAGAGAAAAGTTTTTTAATATTATTTTATTGGAAAACCATAAGAATTTTATTAACGCCTGTTAGACTTACGGTTTTGCATTTCTAGTCGTAGGTAACACGGTTTCCGTTTTCGTTTCTGCCATACTCCAAATTTATCTTGGTTGATAGCTTGTTGTTAGAGCACTTTGCTTCACGCAAATGAATACTGAGAGCTTTCGAAACGTCTAATAACGCTTTCTTGTATCCGAAATAAAGAAAATCAATAAGGATGGTCGAGATAAATTAAGATTTCCCTAACCAACTTTCCGTCTTCTTTACTTTCGGTTGCTCAACAAGAAAAAATATATTTAGAGAAGGACTGGGGTCCAAGCCTCTAGTTTCCAGTCACGGTAATACGTTCATGTTCTATATACACCAAACTGCCAAATCGGACTATATATTTTTCTTGTATTTATGTGATTTGGCATCATTTGCTGTCATTGGGTGTCATTCCCCATCATTCGCTACCATTCCCCTTCATTCCCGTCAGTCACCGTCATAAGACATCTCACTATCTTTGATCATGATTGACCATGATTGACATTCATTCGCCATCATTCACCATCATGGACCATCATTCACCATCATTCACCATCAGTCACCATCACTAGACATCATTCACCGTCATTAGACATCATTCACCATCATTAACCATCATTCACCATCATTCACCATCATTCACCATCATTCACCATCATTAGACATCATTAGACATCATTCACCATCATTAGACATCATTAGACATCATTCACCGTCATTAGACATCATTCACCATAATTGACCATCATTCACCATCATTCACCATCATTAGACATCACTGACCATCATTCATCATCATTGACCATAATTCACCATCATTGACCATCATTGACCATCATTGACCATCATTCACCGTCATTACACATCATTGACCATCATTGACCATCATTGACCATCATTGACCATCATTGACCATCATTGACCATCATTAGACATCATTCACCATCATTGACCATCATTGACCATCATTGACCATCATTGACCATCATTAGACATCATTCACCATCATTCACCGTCATTAGACATCATTCACCATCATTCACCATCATTCACCATCATTCACCATCATTCACCATCATTCGCCATCATTCACCATCATTAGACATCATTCACCGTCATTCACCATCATTAGACATCATTCACCATCATTAGACATCATTCACCGTCATTAGACATCATTCACCGTCATTCACCATCATTGAGCGTCATTCACCATCATTGACCATCATTGACCATCATTGACCATCATTGACCATCATTGACCATCATTAGACATCATTAGACATCATTCACCATCATTGACCATCATTGACCATCATTGACCATCATTCACCGTCATTCACCATCATTAGACATCATTCACCGTCATTCACCATCATTCACCATCATTGACCATCATTCATCATCATTCACCATCATTAGACATCATTCACCATCATTCACCATCATTCACCATCATTCACCGTCATTCACCATCATTAGACATCATTCACCATCATTAGACATCATTCACCATCATTAGACATCATTAGACATCATTCACCGTCATTAGACATCATTGACCATCATTGACCATCATTGACCATCATTGACCATCATTGACCATCATTGACCATCATTGACCGTCATTGACCATCATTGACCATCATTGACCATCATTCACCATCATTAGACATCATTAGACATCATTGACCATCATTAGACATCATTCACCATCATTCACCGTCATTAGACATCATTGACCATCATTAGACATCATTCACCATCATTCACCATCATTCACCATCACTAGACATCATTCACCGTCATTAGACATCATTCACCATCATTCACCATCATTCACCATCATTAGACATCATTCACCATCATTAGACATCATTCACCATCATTAACCATCATTCACCATCATTAGACATCATTCACCATCATTAGACATCATTAGACATCATTCACCGTCATTAGACATCATTCACCATCATTCACCATCATTAGACATCATTCACCATCATTCACCATCATTCACCATCATTAGACATCATTCACCATCATTCACCATCATTAGACATCATTAGACATCATTAGACATCATTCACCATCATTCACCATCATTAGACATCATTAGACATCATTGACCATCATTCACCATCATTCACCATCATTAGACATCACTGACCATCATTCATCATCATTGACCATCATTCACCATTTATCATTTGCGATCGTTTACGATGATTAAAAACACAACAACACTTTACAACGGGGCCAAACAAAACAAGAGAAACAAACAAAAGAGTGGATGGGAAAATGTTTGAACAGTTCGGGATATACACCTACTTGCAAAAACGTTGTCATACGAAAATAGAACATTAGTGATTTAGTGTGATAGGAATTATATTAAAAAACAAAAGACCACTGAAGCTGAACTTTTTCTTTTGTCTTTTAACGTATTCCTTTCTCACTAAATCACTAATGTTCTAATATCGTATGACAACGTTCTTGCAAGTAGGTGTAGATATATCCCTGATAAACAGAAAAGCCGCGATAACTGTATCCCCTCCCCTCCCGTACCCATGAAACTTAATTTTTCGCGGGTTAGCACCAGAATCCGATGCAATATTTAAAAGATGGACATTATCCTAACAGTAAGCCAGATAAAGTGTTCTACGGCGATTTCTACGGCGTCTTAGTAAAAATGCTTGATACGATCGTGAGAAAAACGCTTTATGTTACTTATATGTGAATAACTCAAAGAAAACACCCAGTGATCCAAGAAACGAGCCATAAGCACACACTTGTGGAAGTCCATGAGACAAGGCAACTCCATTGAAATTTTTGTAGTGTCCTCAGCTGTGTGTACAAAATCCAGAAGTCACATCAACAATATCTACTGTACATGCCACCTTACAGCCCTGGTGAGGACATCAGTGGACGACTGTATCTCCTGTGCGAGATCATCAGATTGACCTGAGAGTTTGGCAGGCACGCCAGAACACTTCGCCAGAGAGGGGCTTATGTAACGCAGGTCAGCTATGAAGTTGCGTGGGCATTAGCTTCAGTTTTACAGCCATCTGCTTATTAGATAAGCCTAATGAGCCTATGCTTCAACATGGTCAATGATGGTCAATGATGGTCAATGATGGTCAATGATGGTCAATGATGGTCAATGATGGTCAATGATGGTCAATGATGCCCTTGGGAAATTTTTTTATACTTAACATGTAATTAATCACTACTTAACACATGTAATTGAGAACTACTTAATATGTATTTAATTTGTATTTTTGCTTTACATTTAATCACTGCTTTATCCCTATTTATCAAGTACTTAATTCTGTCTTGCCAGCTAACTAATGTATATTTCATCCATACTTTAATTTTTGACTTAATATGTATTTAACCACCTACTTAATATATACTTAATGATTATAAAAGGTACAACAAAAATTGCACTTAAAATGACCTTAATAACTACTTGATATATATTTGTCACATATACTTAATATATACTTGAATTGTATTTAACATGGCATTATCAAACTAGGTGTATAATGGTTTGCTTAATCACTACTTCATCCCTATTTATCGAGTACTTAATTCTGTCTTGCCAGCTAACTAATGTATATTTAATTCGTACTTGAATATTTGACTTAATATGTATTTAAACTACTATACTTTATATATACTTAATGTGCAACAAAAATTGTACTTGAATTGCCTTAATAGCTACTTAATATATATTTGTCACATCTACTTACTATACGATCTGGATTTCATGATTCCTATCACAATGCTATGCGCCATCTTCAAAAATTTATCAGAAGAGTGATTGTTCCTTAATTCACAATTAAGGATTCTTTAGATAGCGAATCATTCACTTCGGGATGGCTTCGTGAATCCATTGCATCAATTGAAGAAGATAACAATACTAAGTTAAAAAAGTCTCAATCAGATACGAACCAAATCGGCACAAATAAACGTGTCGTATTCCATGCTCCTGGCGTTTCTTTTTGTACGTTTTGTTTCTATTACTATTGTGAATATGAAGATTTATAGTAGACTTCATTGATGCGGTATAAATTTGGCTGCATTTAGTCCCTCCAGCTCAGTTATCTTGGCCTTGTCATAGGTATAGTATAAGCCGTTGGAAAACGGAAAACCGCGTATCGGATCGTAAGTGTTCAGTTCTTGGAATCCTCTTGTTTGTAGTGTACTTTTCATCATATCATATAATTCTTCATGTTATGTATCATCTTGGCCTCTTCTCTAGTTCTGTCCGTCGTTTATTATCGTCAAAGCAAGCAAATTGAGTTTCTCCACGGGCTTTTCTTCTTGTTCTTGTGCTGCCCATTACCAGCCATAACGTATATTATTACTTCGGGGATGAAACGGTTTGTCTCTCATGTTCTGATTATGACAATAACATGGCCGGCTTTAGCTTACTGTTTTGCAGGCACGGTGTACTAATATATTTCCGTATATACTGACAATCTTCAATCTTCAATCTTCATTCTAGCAAAAGTAAATCTTTAAAGTAGTGCTTTGACTAGGTTGTGAGTTCTGCATATATTGGCGGACTATTCTAACGAGCTTTGGTAAGCACGCATTTAGATTTTGAAATTGAGGATTGGATTTCTTAGCCAATCATGATAAGCAGATTTATTGAATTATCGAAGCCATGCACTGTGCTCGTGATCAAAGTAAATAAAATGAAATCCGAGAAGCCACAACAATGCGCGCGAAAGTCCGCCAAGCATGTATCTTGTTTGGATTAGAAGCCGTCCCAATCTACGGCAAAATGCTGTCTTTTTTCTGTCTTTGCGTTATTCAAAGACATTTTAATGGACGTTGAAAAGTTTTATTCGTGGTACAGCGATCTTTTCTTATCGTAATCAAGCTGCTGAACTCCGAATGCGCGGGTTCTTAGCAGCATATTGTGCGAGAACTTTATAGGGCTTGCTGACAATAGGTTTCGAGAATTATAAGAACTGCTGACTTCGATTTAAAACAAGTCCAAGTTTTATGAAGAAGAATTCAAAAGGTATATTTTTTTACATACGGGATGTAAACTAGGAGGTTTCGAAATCCAACATAGCCACAGAATACAGTAGTTGAAAGCCGGCTTGCCTTGACAGAAGATATTACATTACGAGCAAGCTTTCTTCGACCAAGCAGTAGATTTTGGAAAATGTAAGGTAAATATCTAAGTCATTATTGCAGATATATAACTTGTGCTTCTATGCTACCTTATTTAGGATTAACGGCATATATTTACAAACATGTTGCGGTAAATGTTTCAGTTGTCGCATCAGTATGCAGTGATATTGTGCAGCTTGCTAGCATCGTTCGTAGACGTACTACAACATATCAAATTTAAACTATAATAATGTGTCTTTATCGCAGCTTTCAAGCAACGATTTGTAGCGCTGTGTTATCCATGCTTTACACTGCAAAATTTTGCAATTGTGCTGCAGCGCGAGATTTTTGGCTGTAGCAACTGTACTTTAAAATACTAATTGAGTACAACTTTAATTTACATGGGGAGGGTGTATAAATACGGATTAACCTCATATACTTGATATGTATTTGATAATATAGTAGTTGTTAAGTGCGGCACAAATACCTATCAAATACCCTACTTAAGTACTACTTTAATTCGAATGGGGAGATAGGGTGTATAAATACGGATTAACCTCGTATACTTGATATGTATTTGATAATATAGTAGTTGTTAAATACGGAACAAATACTTATCAAATACTCTACTTAAGTACTACTTTAATTCAAATAGGGAGAGGGGATGTTGAAATATACATTAAGTACACTACTTTAAGTGTAATTATTGAAAAAGCAGTAGTTAAGTACAGATCAAGTAGCTTAAAAATACTCTACTTAACTTGAGGTTGAACAACTGAGTTCCTATTTTTGTGTATAAATACATTTTAATCCCTGTATAGATACATATCAAATAAGAGGTGGATTTAACAAAGTTGTTAAAATACAAGTTAGATACCTGTTCAGATACACATTAAGTCAAATAAATACACATTAAGTATTGTTCAAGTATACGTTAAGTAACAAAATTTTCCCAAGGGCATGGTCAATGATGGTGAATGACGGTGAATGATGTCTAATGATGGTCATTGATGGTGAATGACGGTGAATGATGTCTAATGATGGTCAATGATGGTCAATGATGGTGAATAATGGTGAATGATGTCTAATGATGGTAAATGATGGTGAATGATGTCTAATGATGGTCGATGATGTCTAATGATGTCTAATGATGTCTAATGATGGTGAACGATGGTGAATGATGGTTAATGATGGTGAATGATGGTGAATGATGGTGAATGATGTGTAATGATGGTCAATGATGGTGAATGATGTCTAATGATGGTCGATGATGTCTAATGATGTCTAATGATGTCTAATGATGGTGAACGATGGTGAATGATGGTTAATGATGTCTAATGATGGTGAATGATGGTGAATGATGTCTAATGACGGTGAATGATGGTGAATGATGTCTAATGATGGTCAATGATGGTCAATGATGGTCAATGATGTGTAATGACGGTGAATGATGTCTAATGATGGTGAATGATGGTGAATGATGGTGAATGGTGTCTAATGACGGTGAATGATGTCTAATGATGTCTAATGATGGTGAATGATGTCTAATGATGGTCAATGATGGTCAATGATGGTCAATGATGGTCAATGATGTGTAATGACGGTGAATGATGGTGAATGATGGTCAATGATGGTGAATGATGGTGAATTATGGTCAATGATGATGAATGATGGTCAGTGATGTCTAATGATGGTCAATGATGGTCATTGATGGTCAATGATGGTGAATGATGTCTAATGATGGTCAATGATGGTGAATGATGTCTAATGATGGTCAATGATGTCTAATGATGTCTAATGATGTCTAATGATGGTGAATGATGGTGAATGATGGTTAATGATGGTGAATGATGTCTAATGATGTCTAATGACGGTGAATGATGGTGAATGATGTCTAATGATGGTCAATGATGGTCAATGATGGTCAATGATGGTCAATGATGGTCAATGATGTGTAATGACGGTGAATGATGTCTAATGATGGTGAATGATGGTGAATGATGGTGAATGATGGTGAATGATGGTCAATGATGGTCAATGATGGTCAATGATGGTCAATGATGTCTAATGACGGTGAATGATGTCTAATGATGTCTAATGATGGTGAATGATGTCTAATGATGGTGAATGATGGTGAATGATGGTGAATGATGGTGAATGATGGTCAATGATGGTGAATGATGGTGAATGATGGTCAATGATGTCTAATGATGTCTAATGATGGTGAATGATGTTGAATGATGTCTAATGATGGTGAATGATGTCTAATGATGGTGAATGATGGTGAATGATGTCTAATGACGGTGAATGATGTCTAATGACGGTGAATGATGTCTAATGATGTCTAATGATGTCTAATGATGGTGAATGATGGTGAATGATGTCTAATGATGGTGAATGATGGTGAATGATGTCTAATGATGGTGAATGACGGTGAATGATGTCTAATGATGGTGAATGATGGTGAATGATGGTGAATGATGGTGAATGATGGTGAATGATGTCTAATGACGGTGAATGATGTCTAGTGATGGTGACTGATGGTGAATGATGGTGAATGATGGTCCATGATGGTGAATGATGGCGAATGAATGTCAATCATGGTCAATCATGGTCAAAGATAGTAAGATGTCTTATGACGGTGACTGACGGGAATGAAGGGGAATGGTAGCGAATGATGGGGAATGACACCCAATGACAGCAAATGATGCCAAATCACATAAATACAAGAAAAATATATAGTCCGATTTGGCAGTTTGGTGTATATAGAACATGAACGTATTACCCCAGTCACCTTTGAGCACTAATCCCATAATGCATCTCAGGCAAAATATTGGTCGCCATCTTGCTTTTCAAATGTAAGAAGAAAAACACTGAAAAATTCGATAAACTTTGCTCAAAATGTCTCTGTATGACGACCTTGATGGAGTGCCTTTACAGACTTCGTCAACTAATGATGTAGGAGAACTTTCTGGCTGGTCATCGAGTTTAAAACTCATGCAAACTCAACTTCAAAGGAAGAGAGTTGTTCAAAACAAACCAAGTCAAAAGTCGACTGTTATAAACCCTGTCATCTTGAATAGGGGATTGAAGCGAGCTAACGACGAAAGGGAAGAGGCAAAACTATCCAGTGAGACAGTTCTCAAAGAAGAGATTTATTTTTTTGATGAAGAATCGGAGCCTTTTTTGGAAGCAGACGCACCAGTGGTAGTTGATGAGTATGATCCCTTGAAGCCGAATGAATACGAAGTAATAAAAGAAAAGCATCGAGAGATACGGGATAGAGAAAGAAGAGAGGCAAAAGAAAGAGAGAGGAAATCAAGAGATAGTGACCGAGGAGATCGAGATTACCGTGATCGTGATAGCTACAGGGAGAGAGATTATGATCGAGATAGGGATCGTGACAGAGACAGGCGGAGGGATAGGCATAGGGGCAGTGACAGTGATGATGAAAGTAGTCACAGACGTTCATTAAAGAAAACAGGTGGTGCTACTATTGCTCCTCCAATCATTCTATTGGAAGAATCTACTTCTGGTCTCGGTGAGGAAGATGAGAACCCTGAATCTAGTTTAGAAAGGAAACCATTCTTAGGACTGGGTCGAGCAGGAAAAGATAAGCCAAATGTAGGTTTCAACAGTCCCATTGCTTCACAGATTATGGCCAAGTATGGCTGGAAGGATGGACAAGGTCTTGGCAAACAGGAGCAAGGCATAAACACATGTCTTCAGGTCGAAAAGACCAGCAAAAGAGGTGGCAAGATAATCAACAAAGATAAAGAGAGCAAAACTCAAGCAAGTGAATCTGACTCACTGATCAGTGCTATGAAGAATCCAACCAAAGTTGTATTATTGAGGAACATGGTTGGTCCTGGCGAAGTTGATGATGACCTTCAGCCAGAAACAGCAGAAGAGTGTGCTAAATATGGAGAAGTTAACAAAGTAATCATTTATGAAATTCCTGAAGGTGTTGCAGAAGAAGAAGCTGTCAGAATATTTGTTGAATTCCAAAGAGTGGAATCAGCAATCAAAGCTGTAGTCGACTTGAATGGAAGATATTTTGGTGGACGTTCTGTAAAGGCATCATTTTATAATCTAGACAGATTTAGATGTCTTGATCTGGCTTCTGACCTATAATATACAGTCTTCAATCACTTAGATAGTAACAAACTCCATAAATTTGGCTCACAGTTTTCATATTGCTAAAAACATCAGCTTTATATACATATCTAATAAAGTTTACAATTTCTCTATCAGGCATGATCAGGCATGCAATATCTCACCATTACTGTGAGAAAAAAGTTTAACTTACTATAGAAAACTACAGATTAGCAAGGAGCAAAGTAATTTCTTGATAAATATGCGATAGTATGCTAATATTTTTGTGCAAAACCCATCAAAACACAATTACTGTAATAATAAACTTTAATCAGTGTAATTCAATGATTTTGCTTTAGGTCAACTCACAAGCTGTTAATATAAAGGTAATGCAGCCAGCAGCTGCTTATGTCAATAAAATGTAAAGAGAAGTTGTTTTTATTATACTAAAAGGAGAGTTATTGTCATTATCATGAGGAAACTAATGGTAATTTATGCACAAATGTTTGAAATAATTGTATTACTCTTGCATGGGAGACAATGGGAGATACAATTTGGCTGTAGCAGCAGTAGTCTCCTCTGCAGCCGTTCTTAGTGTTGGTCCGGACCGACACTAAGAACGGCTGCAGAGGAGACTATAGCAGCAGCTGCCTGGTTATAATTAATTTTGAAAATGAAAAAAGAATTTTTGCATGGTAAGAATTTGATTCTCAGGAGAGTGAAATTGTATTGCAACATTGAGCTGCATTGGTACCGCACCTGGCTAACGCATTTGGTAAGAGTGTCGGTCTGTTGTGCGGGAGGTCATGGTTCAAGCCTTGGCTGGACCAACACTCGGGGGGGGGTTTAAAACAACTGAGAAGGTGCTGCCTTTGTAGTTATATTGTATTGTAATTATCTTTCTTATTCCTCTTTATACAAAATTTTCTCAATGTGTAATCTCTTGGATGGAATAATTAAATGATGATGATGATGATAAATTATATCTGCAAATGGTTAGACCTTCACGTGGCTTGTGGCTTTATTTAAGATGCTACACAGTGGTGGATCTAGGGGTGGGTTTTGGGGGTTGCAACCCCCTCTATGAGAGCCATCGTGATTTATTATATTTTTCATGACAACATCAACAGCATCACAAGTTTTATTAAAACAGGGGTGCCGAACACATTTCGCTCGCTTTTTTTCTATACGCCGTGTGTGGGACCTGAAACAACCATGCTTGCCTGCAGCAAATAATCATTATCAAAAGACCTACTTCCATTTGGGAACCCTGTGCTACTTTCCCATCAAACCACTACCTTGGCGGGAAATTTCCCCGCCAAACAAGGAACCTCAATCAATGCTACAACCCCCCCTTTGAACAAATCCTGGATCCGCCCTTGCTACATGTATTATTTGAGAAGTAGCCAAAGTTAAGTTTGAAATACCAAGTGTTAAATTTTAATTCTTTGATCTAAACATGTGGGATGCTTAGAAAAGATGAAGAAGTGTTGGAAACCATGATATGTAGCTTAAATTTATGGTTTCCAGCTTCTCCAGAGTCTTTCATCATCCCTTTTTTTTTTACATTGGAGTATCCTTACATAAACAATCATTTTAGTATGCACACAACGAAGGAAGCCAAAACTCACAGAGAATAGTTTTGGAATTATGGTTCTTCAAGGTACATAACATATCCTATAATTTCACTTTCATTAAGTTTTTTGCCTCCTTAACCCATATGTTATGAATGGTTCCGAAGTAATAGAATTTTACATTTTGTAGTTATCTCATTTAAAATGCTATACATTCCATACTGTATTACATTAAAATAATGTAACCCACAAAAATCTCATAATTATTATTTAGAGACTGTGTGATAAAAACAAAAATTACATATCACACTCCAATTATGACATTTTCATTAAAGTTTGTTATATAGCATGTTATATAGCATGTTTGTATTTTTAAGAATTTATAAATAGATATTTTTTCCAAGCCAGCATAAATCCTATTATTTTAGTCATGTTAATTTGTCTTTCTTACTTAATTAAAGAACTTTCAAAACATTATTGTATAAGAAGATGTGTGATTTTTTGTTTATAGTTCACTCAACAAAATTTCAGTAAAAAATGCGAAGCGACGCCGTTCATCTTTGTCTGTTTGGTGGCCGATTTTCAGTCCATTGAGCAACTGAAATGCATAAAAAAGATTAGTTCTTATGGCTTTAAAATTTTATTTATATGTTTTAAGTAAAAAATGATAGAAAATAATTTATTGTTTTGACATTGTTTTGGCCGTGTTGCCATAGTGACTTAATTCGGTACTCCTACGGAGTACAATTAAGGCTATAATTGTACTCTTCTCGACCAATCAGAGTTGAGTAATTTTGTTGAGTGTACTATAAACACTAACTATGAGAAGATATTGATTTATTTGGGCTTGGGTGGCAGATTTAGAGGTGGTTCCATGGAACTCCCCTTTCATTAGTGCAGTGCAATGGTCAATTTGGAAACCCCCTTTAATTTCTGAATGTGTTAGTAACAAACTAATTCAATATTTAACTTCTGTTATCACATATTTGAGGAGGGTTAAGAACTATTGCAGGATTATGAAAGGAGGAGTTACGCAATTGTTGCCTTTACCATGCAGGGAAGGTTGCGTTATGCTATTTTGTCAATCCCTTCCCTCCATTTGCTAATGAGTGAAAGCCTGCTAAGTAAGTTTAAAGACATGCTTCTCCATACAGCCTCAATCAAATGCCTTTATCCATGAGATGCCAAGTCAAGGATAACCAGTTAAGTGTTTTTATTTATTTTTCATCATGTTTTCTTCCTATTTTATTCAATCGTACATCTGCCTCTATGTATGGAAGGCTTTTAAAATGCATAGCAGGAATCTTAACACAAAACGTGTCATTTCCTTTACTTTAAAGACGCCAATATTAAAGACTAAGATCCTTCCAATGT
>WHPX01000744.1:0-85255 GCA_011057435.1 Actinia equina | reverse complement strand
GACAAATTACATGGTTTCACAAACTTTAGGCCGCTTTAAATTCCGAAGTTTAATAGTTCCCAAGTTCTCCAGTTGTCCCGAACTTACGAACCTTTTGTGACAATTGGTCAATCACCGTGACTTTTTTTCAATGTCTGAATTCAAATATTACTGTTATTGCTTCTTTAAACAATAACTTTCGAAAATTGTATCCCATACCACGTACAGATTCAGAGTTCCCGGGGGTTTTGTCGCACTTAAAATTTACTTGAAAATTGGATTTGAACTGGTAGATTTGATGATGTTTTAGAAGCTCCTGTATTCAGTTTTGAAAGATCGCCGACAACCGTCGAAACTTCATAGGTCAAATTGAGTAAAGGTTGGAACTTGCGAACGAATTTTTATAAATCATAGTTTAAGAAAATAAAATCAAACTGTAATGGGAAGGGAGATGACACACGGAACACCCTAGTACTGTTATTCACAGATCTTGCGATTTTAAATGTTTATGCTACTGCCACCTCACGTCTCCTGCACCCTCGTAACACCTAAAAAAATGCCTGATTCGGTCTTAAAATTACTTTCCCAAGCTCTGTAATCATAGTTACTAACCCTTCCCCCTCCTCCCCCCCTACCCCCCACCCCCACCCCACCCCCCCTCTCCAATAGCTTACACATAAAGCTAGTTTTATTGTACATTGTACTCAGTTCTGAATTCTTCATTGGTCGAGAACCAGTACTACATACAATATTCTATACTATCAGCATGCACCACATTTTTCAGCAGTTGATAGCTATCGTAAGGCAAGTTATCTGCAAAACAAACCTGCCAAAGGTCAGGGGATGGTGGCTAATCTGTAGCCGGTTGTTGTTTTTTTCTTTCAAAAGGACCTTTGATCTATTATTTTTGAAACTTCTTTTAAAATAAAGTTCATTATGAAATTTTCTATCTTTGTATTACAGTTATTTTTTTTTGAACAATGTATAATCAAACCATTTATTGAATTTGGTTTGGATTAACATTCAGTCTTATAATGGCAATGTTTATATATAACATACTTCAATCATTGATATTCTGGATATAATCAAACCAAAGTTATAATTGTTTATTGGTATTTGTGATTGTGTTTTATTCCATTATTGAAGGAATACGTCCCTCCTGACCAGTCTTTAGTGAAGTGCGAACCACTTCCTCTTGGTTGAGAGGAGTGATTTCTTGGTGCAAAATTTGATGCTATCCTCCATGCTCAGGCCTCCTTTCAATTACAAGTAAGCGTTCCATTTAGCAAGGAAAAGCACTTACAACCTAGGCTAAGTATTGTTAAAATTTCCATAATCGCTGATTTTTAATGATTAACAGAAATGCAGGAGCTATTGAGCTATGGCCTATTATCTCCCCCCTCCCCTACCCCACCCCCACGTTTTTTTGAGAAATATAATAATAATAATCCTTTATTAATAATTCACCCCAATGAAATACTATTTTTTTTCTCTATTTAGAAAATTGATAATCTTCCACACGTGAACATAACATGTTTTTTCATGTGTGAAATAACACCATTGCGATGGCTATTCAAAAATAACACAAAGAATTGCCTGAAAAAGCCAAAAATACTTACATTGATATTATATAATAACAGATATTACATGTTGCGCTGGAGATACGAATTTATCTTCTCGTGTTGAAAATCTCTCACTCGTTCGCTGCGCTCACTGTGCGAGATCTTTTCACACTCAAATATAAATTTCGTATCTCCGCGCGCCCAGTAATATCCCTCTATTTATCGCACATATAATTAAATATGCTTCAGGAAAACTCTCTCACATTGGTGTTTTTTTCAGTTGGTGCTGACAGCATCTTTGACAAATCATCCAACCATGAAAGGCATAGAAAAACCAAGAATAACACACTTTTTTTTTTGATTCAAGTTACCTTCATGTTCTGTAGTAAACTTACAACCTTTGTTCAAAAAATAATTGGACTAATCTGTTGCACAAAAAGCATTACAGTCGAGCCTGGGATGCCTGTGGTAAAAGTTCCACAAGTTCCACCGGAAATGGCATCATTGCATCTAAGCAGATTACCACCCCTCCCCTCCTCTAAGAAAGGGTAATTTGTTTGAGTCCATATAGTTATATAAATATGAAATCTGTAAATATCTACTACTGGTATTGTACGTTTACTAGTCGAAGAGTAGTAATATATGACCCGTAATATTAACTGATATATGGGTATACCAGGGTCAAGGCTGTGTAAAGTTGCCAAGTTAAAATTGCTGAGTTTACAACTGGAACTATCGTTACAATATTCTTTAGAAAAACAATAATATTTCCAAACAAAACTGAAATTCTTCAGTGGTAATGTAACTTAATCCTATAACTTGAGAGCTGATCAAGAAGTTCAAGAACTAGGGAGACACAGTGATTTAAAGTCCGTCTTAAATTCCTTTTTGACTGTTCCTAATCTTCGTGACGTTGGAAATATCTTTATACGACTTTGGAGCTTCAGTTCTTATACTATTTAACTAAACTTGGCAATTTTATCGAATAAAATGAATTAGAAATGCACTAGGATGCATATAATGATAGCGGGAAGACTGCTTGAAAAGATTATCAGACTGTGAGGATCGATTTGATTGTATCAAGAGTAGAGAAACTGGCCGTGAATTTATACCTAAGGCCAATATTGAAAGTTATTGTGATTTCACGCCATTGTTAGTGTGTTAAAGTAGCTTAAGAAGAACAAAAAGCTATTGAACTAACAATAGAAAAACAGTTGATGCCTTACCTTGTGTTCGATGAAGTAGAAAATAGCAAATATGACGCGGAAGTATACGTATCGACCATCGCTGCGAACCTCCATCGCTGGGAACTCTCAAGGCGTTCTCTTCGCAACGACTAGACGTCAAACATCCGTTTAATAAATAGACCTTGTCATGTCAGCCGCTTAATGCTACTTCCGGTCTGATCCTGAATGTTAACCGGGAGGGGGTATGAGGAAATCTTCTGTTAAGTAATTTCAATCTCTATTTTGACAAGTAAACTTTAAGCTGAAGATTTTAATGCTCATTTAGGAAGATGTAAACACAAAGCCTTTTAACGGGATATCTTGAAATAACGTTTTCTAGCAAGCCTGAGCACATTGTGGTGAGCAAAGTTTATCAATCAGTGTGAAAGCGCTCAGACCGTCTTGAAGTTCTCAATTAAACTGTATTTAATTTATTTACATTTTTACTGTCTGTAAAGATGAAAATGCGATTCAATTTAAGGGTGAAATATTTTATAAAGTTTTGAATTGAAGTTATATGATTTTATGCATTTCTAATTGAGATATTGTGTTCTTACCGAGTAATGAAAGCCGGTTTTTACAACAACGAAAAATTCATGTCATATGTAAATTATATGAATGTATACTGACAAACTTGCATTGTTCAAGCCTAGCGGTAGATTAATAATAAAAGTCAGGGAAAATCCTCATGGTCGTAACCAGGAGGGAACACAGGGTGCACGTGCACAGATTAATTTGATTGATTGGCCTAAAGACTGTTTCAGGGTATCGATATAATATCTGAAGCTAGAATTACTGAACCAAATATTTAATCAACTTACAGTCTTTTCGTTTTCGTTCAGTAATTCTAGCTTCAGATATTGTATCGATACCCCGGGCCCTGAAACAGTCTTTAGACCAATCAATCAAATTCAAATCAACTTACAGATCGAATTGGAATTCATTGTACAAACTATCGTGCATATGATGCAGAGTCAAGGCAATAAAGGATTAATTTACCGCTGCTTGTACAGTGCTAGAAAAAAAACTCACCAAGTTTGATATTGGCTCAAGGCTTTGGGAACAAAGCGACAACTCAGATATTAGCATGTTAGGGGTCAGTGAACCCACTAAAATTCTGGGGAGAGTTATCCCTCACTCCTAAAAACATATCAGAGACGTGTATTCACAATTATAAGCTTTTATTTTCAATTCAAAAGCAATGATGTATGCTTTATCCATCAGTGAGCCACACACAAGTCTCGAAACACAACTGCATGAGTTCTGAAGTCTTTCTCACGATATAACCGAAATATGCAAAAAAGTTGTGGACAAAGTCGTGGCCTCACACAAAAAAGCCTTGCAACACATATTCTGGTTTCTATTCACAATTTCTTATAAGACCTGTCTCGGGTCATAACAGAAAAGATACGATAAGTGATGGGTACCGAATAAGACTGAACTTCCTGGAAAAAATTATTACCATAAGAATACGGCTTTCCCCTTCAAACAACACAACGAAAGCACCCTTTCCTGTTTTCACTTTCCTCGTAGCGTTTATGGATATTAATTGAATAAATTTCCTGTGGAATGATAATATAGCTTAGCTGCCATACATGTCTTTGATTTTTTTATTTTTTATTTAACTCTAGCAAGCGGATCACAGCTTCGTTGTTATAAATTCCAAAGATTGTTCATAATGATTTTAAAAAAAAACGCTTTGGAAAGTATTCTTTTGTTTTCAGACTACTAAAATATTTCAAAAATAAACACCAAATATAAATTAAATATTTTTTCATGACAGACGATCTGCTGAGACACTGTGATCAGTATTAATTATATGTGTATTAACTTAAAAGCATTGTGTTTTTTTCTTGAACAATTTAATAATTTAATAATCTCCGTATAATATATTAAGCGCCATTGTCAATGCACATGTTTTGAATTCGCATTATATGTACAGATAATTTATATTGTAATCACAAAGTTAAACTTTAGTTAGGTCGTATTAAAAGGCCGCTATTTTGGAAACATGTACAACAGTCCCACAATGCACTGCAGTGTCAATTTGACCCAGTTTTTTTCTTCAGCCCAGAGTTGCTAATATCAGATAAAGACCCCATCACAGCTATTCTGTCTATAAATTTTCCAGTAACTGACTTCTCGGCATCCCATAATGTCTTAATTAAATATAATTCAAGATGGCTTTACACTTTACTTACTATCTCGCTTTTCATTGGCCGAGAGCCCTCAGCCAATCAATGATATCGGATGAACTCGACATGATAAATGTATTATCTGTAGGTTTCCTTAATAAACAACTTTACTCGTGTAAGTGTGTGTAAATGTGTGTAAGTGTGTGTAAGTGTGTGTAAGTGTGTGTAAGTGTGGGTAAGTGTGTGTAAGTGTTCACTACGAGAGCTGGTGAGAGGCGACGCACTAGAAGCACACGCCACCCTTGCTACTAACAATGACTATATTTGTTGCTAATGTTGAACTTTTCAGTACGAACATGTAACTAACAATTCCATACCTTATACCTTACCGATCGAAGAAGGTGAAGGTACGCGAAACGCTGTTATTTTTGATAGAAAGGGTGGGAATGTGTGGAGGTCGATTTAGACGACGGTTAAAATAAAGCTTTTAAAGAAAGTATTGTTAAATATAAAGATGGCATAAGAAATTTAATACGAAAACTATCGAAACACCAGACCAAATAACTAACTGACCCGACTGGCCAAATACCTGATCTGGTGATATCTTATCGAGATGACAACGAAAAGTCTTATTTCATAGCTTTGATATAAAATATAGAGTAGCTAAAAACTAGAGTTATTTGCTAGCTGTATAGTAATAATAGACAAAGAGTAGAAACGCTTTACTATACTACCTTATAAAAGGAATTGATCATTGATTTGAGAGAAGTGGTAACATCGGGATCCCTGTACCGCCCTACTCGTGTTCACTGGCACTAGTCAGGCCACTAGTGACAAGAGCCGCCATGTTTGTTCGTTCGCTTTCGATTTCAAGAGTAGCATATTTTTGTAATACAATAGCAAGACTTAACCACCACAGGGTAAGTTTTATTTGTAATCTGTCATTAGTACAAGCTCCAACCCATTGCATGATTCTAGGCCGTTACTGCTGTTTCCTTTAATAAACCGTGGAAATCAAAGTAACCTGTCACAGATTAGCGTACTTCCAGCGATCGAGTTTTGGGTGCACTTTCATGGTTAGTTACTAAGCGCTCTAGAAAATAGTATTGCACTCGGCTACCAATTGTTGTGCTACTCTTGCACGCTTCTTCTCAGTTGAGCTTAGCATTCTCCCACGCGCACCCAAAACGTAAGAAAAGGTCACTTATCAATAACTAATAGGCCCTTTGCAGCTCAGTAACCACATGCTGATTAATTCACTGATGGCAAATGAATGAACATCTTGATTCCCATGGGTGAAATATACTGTTGAGCAAACAAACTTTCTACAACATGTTTAGAGAGATCGTAATAAAACTGCATTTCGTGACACACTGGTTACACATCGTTTCATTCAGTTTTTTTACGAGTAGCTATTAAAAAGAATCACCAATTTGAAAAAAAATTTGCTCACCAGTAAAGTCACGTGACCGTTAACTCAAAGGGCCTATTTTTAGTTCATAGTGTTTGCTTGAGCTGGTTGTGAATTGGTCTCTCGTACGGGAGGTCTAGCGGACAAATACCAAAGGTTTTCGTAGAAAGAGGTAAATTGACTAGGGACCACGGTTCCAGGTAAACAGCATAACAATAGCCGTGAAAACAATGCACCGAGTAGACTAGACTTTTTAACATTATATTCCGTGCGTGGCAGAGATGCATGGGATTAGCCGTTAATGGTCTGGGGGCCGGCTGGTCTCTCCCCTGATGCTTCGGCTAGAACATTTTCTTGCGTAATTCGTACATCCAAGGGCAGAACGATTTAATCGCCGTCAGGTCCGAAGTCCATACGCCGCCTCAGCTGCGGATGTCTACGGATGGGGCAAGATGTATTCTTCATTCTCATATTGCACCAATTCAGTATCCTTTTCCAACGCCAGCAATATCTGGAAGATATCTATACGATAGGGTATCTATACGAAGATCTTTTATCTATTTAAAGACGAAAGAACATGTATACACAGCCATGTAATATCAACGTTTCGGACGTTAGTCCTTCGTCGGAGTAAAATCCGACGAAGGACTAACGTCCGAAACGTCAGTTTCTAAACATCACAAACCATACGGTGTATTAAGTTAAATCAATTATCTCCTACTGTTCGATTCTAAACTCCGACGCGGTTAACTTATTTATCTAGTTTCTACCATGTAATATTAAATTTGATTTACTTGCCGAGTTTTGTATTTAGTTTCTGTTGTGCACTACGATCAGGCCAATAAGAACCAAGAAAGCTACGTTGAACGTCAAACCAATAACAAAAACTTACAATTCTGAAAAAAAAATCAAAATACTGAGAACATATTTTAGCATTTATTAACTCTGTTTTTAACAAATACAAGACAGGAAATGGTAATTCCTACGTCACTGATGATGACTTTGCACAATTGTTACAGAGATATTACAGTCGTCAAATACTTACTTAAGCTGTGTTCTTCTCCGGATGCTTACCAGAAGTTGACCCTATAATTCAATAAATAATAGATAAATAAAAATCCAAAATCAACAACGTGGCATTTTAATCAACTCGTATTGTTCCGTAGTGCGTACATTCCTTACTATACAATGGACCTTAATAAAGGAAAAGAATACATTTGTACCCAATCCAGGCTAATAAGACTGAGCAAAGGCGAACTCGAAATAGGAGTATTAAAGTACTCTCTTACTCCGACGAAGGACTAACGTCCGAAACGTTAGCTTAACAAAGCTTCTTGCAGTGATTCGATTTATCCATAAGTTCCTACTGTAGAAAAATGATGTTTTAGTCATGTTAACAAAACTTCTCCTTTCGTTTTTGTCAGGATGTAAGATTTACCACGGGCGTGCACCTGAAATGAAAATAAAAACTCACCCACAGAAATATTAAATAAAATAAGTAAATTTGCTCATTTTGATTGGGTGACAGAGGGAAGACGAGAGAGAACGGAAACATTCAGAGAAACATTCAAATGTGTTTGGCTGTCTAGCTAAAAGAATGCAATGTTGCAGATTATGGAATAGGATATGAAGGGATAGTATAGGATGGGAAAGAATAGGATTTGATTGTATGGCCAGGGATTGATTTGAGAATAAAATATCGGGAGGATGGTACTGATGGATAGATGGACGGGTTAAAGCACAAATGTTGCTAAAATCAATAAGCTAACAAGAAAAATAAATATTGGGGACTGGGAATATCTTGAAATAATTCAACCAAAGGTTTCCAGGGAATTCACACATCTCTGGAAGGTCCTGCACCAGCACTTGTGTATTCTTTTTTTAATATGTGATACTCCGCCGTAATTCAGTATACATCATATCAATGAAAAATACCACAAGATTGGTTTATCTGTTTCCCTTGTATTAAAGCATCAATTGATCACTTTTTAAGTGTTATTGATCTCACTTAAGATGCTTTATAAAGGTAAGAATTCAACTTTTGGCAGTAAAATTATCATTTTAAGCCAAGCCTCAAGGTATTTGCAATAAAATCGTTTTAAACAAAACTAGACACTCTAAGAGTGTGTAGTCGGGCTACATGTGGGAGTCGGGCTACATGTGGGAGTCGGGCTACATGCGGAATAACTAGTATATGTATTGTGGATGATAGCATCCATGGATAGAAATTTATTTGGCAGTTAAAACTGATGATAGATTGAATGTAGGTGTATTCTGAGCTCACCCACACTGTTTAATATATAATTTAAAAGTAAATGAAGGGCAAGTGGTGCCGAGGTAAATGATTGGGGGAAAATATGTGCTCATAAATTTACAAAAAATTCCCTAAGGTACCATTCATCACAGTCATTTTCTATAGAATCTATCATAGTCTTTGTTGTTATTATGAACTGGTGTACAAACAGAGCCACGTATATGTACAAAACAGCCATTAACACGCTCGTTACGATGCCCATTTGAACAAACCACACATTTATAAACGAAAACAAAATAATACACAGCAAACTTATCGCTAGTATAAGTGCAAGGCTTCTTCGATGTTTATTTAATAAGTTGAAGAATTCCAATATGGCACCCATGTCGTTGTTGGCGGTGGAGATATTTTCTCTGTCTCTCTCATCTTCAGAGTAGCCAGCAAAGCCCCTGCTTACTAAACGATTAAGAGTCAAGTCCCTCTGAATAACCTCTGATAATTTCGGTAGATTTAAGTTTATTTGGGTTTCGTTTGAGTACATAGTTTTGCTTTTCAGTTCGCTGAACGACCCGTTTCGAAACTGACGCTCGACAACGTTTAGTGTGGGTCTACCGCGAACGGCGTGTAGGAGTTTATGTACTTGGAGCGCCACAGAAGGAAAGGTACTCGCCATAAGTGTCGAATTCTAGAAAACCAGTACGTGGTCGCTGCTAATGGAAAGTGAATTGAAACGAAGAAAGCATGATATGGTTTCCTTAACCCCGTGGCTCTTAGGTTTATGATGTCATTTAATCACGTGGTTGCCTCGTTTTCATGGCACATTCGCGACGTGAAGATAGAAAAGGTAAACCTACAGTCGGCCTACCAAAGGTAGCCCGACTAATAACGTCTGTGTAATCATTTGTGATATTGTTAGTGAAGGTGCATATAGACACTTGCATAAAAGAGTCAAATATGTGCAGTGCAGATTCATATGTAGCCTTATCTCAAGCAACTCACCATCTTTTAATGTTTGAACAAGCACGTAACTATTGATAGGTCCATCTCCCTTATCGTTACGTATGACCACTGTGACGTTGTACACTGTCCCCTGTCTCAGACCACTGAACGTGTGACTTGTTTGCTGAGAAGTATTTTCATGTCTCTCATTTCCTGATGTGCAAAATACCCTGTATCCAAGGAAAGGACCATTGATTCCAGAAGTAGGAGCCTTAAAAATATAAAAAATATAAACGCCTATAGACCTATACTGTATACTATATATGACTTTTCGAGTTTCTATCCTAATATTTTTCTTCAGTTAAACCTAGCCATATCTTGTATACTCTATTAATTTAAATCAATGACTCGCCAAATCAATTCCTTCCCAGTATGAAAAAGATCAAGTTGGGATTTTGTGCTTACTTTCTTCATTATGCATCGTAAGAACAGTGTCTAGAATTTCATTGTACGTGAAATAATCGTAATTATTATTATTATTAATTTGTTTTATATCTTCTATGTCTTTTTCAATTATTGAACATCACCTAATTTTCGCACTACTAGAGTACAAACACTATAAGTGTGTATTATAAATACCACTAAATACTGCTAAATTATGCTAATCCTATTGTTTTCTATTGTTTAATTAGCACTATTTACTACTAAATAGTGCAAAGTGTTGCACACTTTTAGTGTTTGTACTCTAGCAATTCCAGGGCTAAAGTATTACAATATTGTAATAATTCAAATAAACACGAGTGACGATATGCATGCGCAATTTGCACTATCAGAAAGGAACCAATAAAATTTTCTAATATCTCTATGCATGTATAACCAAACCTATACGAATGTATCAGAAACTGCATGGAGATTGTACACAGATAGAATCTTTAGCAAACTTACCTGACAAGTAACAGGCATAATATCTGATGTCAAGGTAATTGATGGAACCAAGATTGTACACAGAGAGAACCCAAACTTACCAGCCAAGTAACATGGATACTTTGCGATGTTTTGGACACGGCTGCAATAGAATATGGGAATCCAACCGGTACTGAAAGAAAAATATATATATAATGATAAGCATCATAAAATTCTAGGTTGTCATGACGCTCAAAATTCTACATGTCTGGCTATATTCACAAACAATAAAAGACCATGCATGGAAATATTTGATAAGCATATTTTTGACTTACAAGCTGAATCTGTTCTGACGTCTGTGGTCGCACTCCATTGTCCAGAACCAATTCTACTGATCGCTTTTATCTGAACACTGTAGTTAGTATAGATAGCAAGACCAGTTATCACGTGACTTGTTGCAGGAGCTGACACACTTATTGTCTGTGTATGTGTAATGTTCTGGTACTGTAACACGTATGTTGTCACACTAGCATGGGATGCGTTCAGCGCAGGTTGGATCCATCTTACTGTTACTGATGTCGAGTTAATATCATGGACTGTTGGTGCTGCTAGGGTCAATGGGTAATCTGTAATGGAAAACATGCATTCCAAGTACATAAGAGTAAGGTAAATAATACCAAAAAGATCAATGAGCTAAGAGGAAAATAACATTGGGGACTGGGAATATCTTGAAATAATTCAACCAAAAGTTTCCAGGGAATTGACACATCTCTGGAAGGTCCTGCACCATTACTTGTGTATTCTTGTTTTTAATATGTGATACTCAGACGCAATTCAGTATACATCATATCAATAAAAAATACCACAAGATTGGTTTTCTTGCAATGTTCGTGTTGTATGTTAATGTTCGTAGCGGGAGGGTGGCTTGACTACACGTCCGGATCTCGTTGTGTAGGCTGCAGACTTCCAGTTGTGTCTGTGGTACTTGCGAGTTGGCGTCCGCAGTTTCTGGTCTCTTGAGGGCATCCTTGGGCGCTTGTCTTCCCTTGAACCGGTGTCTCCTGTTCCTCCTGTACTCGCCTCCGTCCTCTGCCTTAACAACATAGCTGCGAGGCGTGTCTGCCTTTTCGGTAACTATGGCAGGCTTCCATCCATGGTCTTGGTTGATCCGAACATTCACATGGTGCTAGAGGCTCTAGTTCCTTGGCACCCTTGTCGTACTGTGCCTTTTGGGTAAGTCGCTTCTTCTAAAGGCGTAGCTGGACTTCGCTGTGGCTTGGCCTTTGTGGTAGCAGGTAATGTGTGGAACAAGGCAGCATGGAACGTAGACGTCTTCCCATTGAGAGCTAGGCTGGTGTCTTGAAATTGTCGATTGGTGTGTTCCGTTATTCAAGTAGTGCCAGAGGCGGGTCTCTCCCGCAGAGCGTAACCTTCTCTGGCATGAGCTTTGCCGTTTGGACGGTTTTCTCAGCAAGACCATTCGATTGAGGGTACTTCGGACTTGAAGTCACGTGTTTGAATTTCCACGAATCTGCGAAGCTGGTAAACTCGGACGAGCTGTATTGTGGGCCGTTGTCAGACTTTACTATCTCTGGGATTCCATGTCTAAAGAAGTAGGACTTCATTTTGCGAATGATACTTGTCCTTGTAGTGCTGGTAAGAGATGAGATCCCCCAGAAGCGGCTGTAGTAATCTACCACGATTAGATAGTTCGTGTTGTTCCAGGTAAATAAGTTGGTTGCGACAATTTGCCATGGGTACTTGGGGATCTCGTGTGATATCATTGGCTCTTTCTGGGTGCTCCTTCTCAGTTTATTGCATGTTGAGCAGTTTGCAATCAGGTCTTCGATTCGACTGAACATTCCTGGCCAATAGACTAACCCTGTCACTCGTCGCTTGCTTCTTTCTATACCAAGGTGACCTTATCTTTGCCAGGATTTCCTTCCCATGTCTGTCGGGATTACTATGGCTTCAGCTTTCATAATCAGACCATCGTAGACTGTAAGCGAGTCTCGCACTGGCCAATACTCTCGTAGCTCCACTGGAACGCTTTGTCTGTGTTCTGGCCATCCATCTCTAATGAGGTTGGCAAGGGCTTTCAAGGTGGGGTCTTTGGAGGTTTCTTGCTGAAGCTTGCGCAACGTTTCATCGCTTACTGGCAATGAGTTAGTGATTGACCTGCAAACGTGCTGGTGCTTGGTCCAATGGCTTGACTATGATTGACACTAGTGGCTTGTGGTCGGTTTCTGCATCTACTTCCTTTCCATACACATACTGATGAAAACGTTCGCAGCCAAACACGACTGCTAACAGTTCCTTCTCTATCTGTGCATATCTGCACTCACTCAGTGAGTGAGCGAGAGGCGTACGCAACTGGCCTGTTGTCTTGCATGAGGACTGCACCTAGTCCCGATTTGCACGCGTCGACTTGTAATTTGACAGGCTTCAAAGGGTCATAGTACTTGAGGACTCCTTGGCTTATGTCAGTGGGTAGACACTTAATGTCTGTAAGTGTTTTGTCGTGACGCTCGGTCCAGTTCCAAGCAGTTTCCTTCTTCAGTAGTTCTCTGAGGGGTGCGGTGACTTCTGAGACATTTGGAATGAACTTCCCAAAATAGTTAATCATGCCCAGCAGGCGATGAACAGCATACTTGTCATGTGGCGGTGGCATGTTTGTGATGGCTTCAATCTTTGACTGATCTGGCTTTACGCCGTCTCTGGTGAGGGTGTGGCCGATGTAGGTTACTTCTGTTCGTCTGACTTTGCACTTGTCTGGGTTAAGCTTTAGGTTGTTCTCACGCGCTCTTTTGAGTTTGTTTTACAGTCTTTCATCGTGTTCTTCTTTCGTCCTTCCCCAGACAAGTATGTCGTCAATGTCCCTTTCTACCCCTGGTAGACCGAACATCAGTTCATGAAGTCGTTTATGGAAGACTTCCTGTGTGCTGCGGATTCCGAACGATTCTTGTGAAACGATAGCGGCCAAATGGTGTTGCTAAAGTGGTGAGTTTGGAGCTCTCTTCGTCAAGAGGGGTTTGCCAGTAACCCGATCTTGCATCCAATGTCGAAAAGAACTGCGCTTTGCTTAAACTTGTTGTGATCTCCTCGATTGTTGGAAGGTGGAAGTGTTCCCTCTTAATGGCTTTATTTAGATCTCGTGGATAAATGCATATACGCAGCTACTCAGAGTTCTTCTTTTCTACAGGGACCATCGAGTTTACCCAGTCAGGTGGCTCGTCTACAGGCACAATAACTCCTTGCTTAACCATATTATCGATTATTTTCTTTACTTTATCGCGTATTCCATAAGGCACTTTTCTTGACGGGCGGATTACAGGAGTCACCTCAGGGTCAAGCTCTATGTGATAAGAGCGTTCGCTTAGAATGGGATCTTTGGAAATATTTGTGATGTGGAATTATAAGTCGTGCGATACGTTGTGGTGTTCACATTTCAGCACGTCACGCCGGTTAACCAAAAGGCATTATTCTCTGTCATCGACAAGCTTTTACACTTTAATAATGAACGTGCGTTACCTATTTATGACAATCTATCCAAGGTAACTAACAGATTCGCTGAATTTATTAACAAGATAAATCGTATCAGATCAGGCCTTGATGTAATTACTTCTGTCTCAACTACAAATCAGGAATCAGACGTGGTACCAGCCGTGTCCAGCAGATTGGACAGTTTTTCTACTGTAACAACGAAGGACATTGAATCTCTCATAAGCAAGACAAACAACAAGTACTATAGTCTTGATCCAATCCCTACTATGCTGTCGAAATAATGTATGCTATCGCTTCTTCCAGTTATTACTCACATTGTCAATAGTTCTATCAGTTCTAGCATGCCAAAAGTCTACAAGGAGGCTACTTTAACTCCAAATCTCAAAAAGCCTCATCTGAATACCGAAGATCTGAGTAATTACAGACCGATCTCAAATTTACCGTACTTATCAAAGTTGATCGAGAAGGTAGTCGCAAACCAGATCACTGATTATACAAGTGCCAACCAGTTAGATGAGACCATGCAGTCCGCTTACCGTAAAAATGATTCTACGGAGACAGCCTTTGATGCGCATTCATAACGACATTCTTATGACACTCGACAATAATGAATCAGTTCTATTTGTATCACTTGATTTGTCAGCCGCGTTCGATACCATCGATCATGACATACTTCTGCGCCGGCTAGAAAACTGTTTGGGAATCACTGGTATCTGTTTTAGCTGGATAAGATCGTATCTTGAGGGCAGGGCACTGAGAGTAGTTATCGATGGGACAGCGTCTGAAGTAAAGGATCTGAAGTTTGGTGTGCCACAAGGCTCTGTTCTATGCCCCAAGCTTCTTACAATTTATTTGCTACCCTTAGGAAGCATTGCCAGAAGGCATAATGTAAAGATCCACCTATATGCTGATGACTGCCAATTATATTAGTTCTTCGTTGGTCAAATCTCAGATGGAATGTGTACTTAACGAAATTCGTACTTGGATGTCAGTGAGCAAGTTAAAACTGAATGATGATAAGACGGAAATCATTGTTTTGACTGGTCCACGACGTAGTCTTGACCATTCTCAGCTATCGCCCTTAATGGTTGGAAGCGACTCTGTCAACGCTAAAACTCTACACGCATTCTTGGATGTAATTTCGACAGTAACATGAATCTAAAGGGACAAATAATTGACATCACCAAGAACTGTTTCTTTAAACTAAAAAATATGTACAACATTCGACGCCGCATCAGTGACGACGCTGCCAAGGTCCTGGTGCACAAAATGATCGCGTCCAAGCTAGACTACTGCAATGCTATCCTTTATGCCTTGCCATCCTGTAGTCTTAAGTACTTACAAAGCGTACAGAACACAGCTGCAAGGTTCATCACTCGAACCCGGAAGCACAGTCACATTACGCCTGTTTTGAAAGATCTACATTGGTTACCAATTAAATCAAGGATCGAATATAAAATTATCATCATGGTCTACAAGTCTCTACATGGATTAACACCAGTATACTTGAATGAGCTCCTACACAGAAGGCCAAATAAAGGCACGCGAGCAGATGAAAACAACGATCTTTTGATCTCCAGATTCAATAGAAACACTTTTGTTGGAAGGGCGTTCAGCAACACAGGTCCACGACTTCGGAACAAGCTTCCTAAAGACTTAAAGAACGCCAGAGTACTAAAAACTTTCAAAAAAAGCTTAAAAACTCATATCTTCATAAATACATTATAAATAGATATAATATAGATACCAGTAGTTAGAGTTACATATACTATATATTATTTTTATTGTTTTTATTACTTTATTTGTTCTTTTCTTAACTTATATCCTCTAGTTTTATCTTTCACTTTTTTTAGATTAGTTTTATGGCGCTACATAAATATATATCATCATCATCATCATCATCATCATCATCATCATCATCATCATCATCATGTCTTGTCCGTTGTAGGCAATAAAACGAACCGTTGGCTTTCTCAGTTGCGTTGTGGACTGTCGTGCTATGCGTTCGCAGACATTCACTGGCAAAACATTGGCTTCTCCGCCGGTATCCAGCTTCAGCTTTACATCTATGTTGTTTAGAGAGAGCGTGACAAATTCAGTGCCTGTTGTTTGTCCTTTATTGACAGTTTCAATTTTCTCTGTGTCGAAATGAAAATAATCTCTTGTCTCCTCTTCCGGGTCTGTTTCTTGCTGAAGCGAGTTTACTTGTTTACTAGAGAGGCACACGTTATCAAAATAATTGAGTTTCTTGCAATTATTGCATTGCTGACCATAAGCTGGACACTGTCCCTTTACGTGTTTACCTCCGCAATATCGGCATGCGTTGTTCATGGAATGTGATCTATGCGTAATTTTAGCTTTGCCAGGCTGTGGAGTCTCCGGTCGTTGTTTCGTGTTGTCTTGTGTAGGCTTTCCTCTCTGTACAGCATGGATTGACTGCTCACCTTCAAATAACTTCATCTGTTGCTTCGAGATTTAGTCTGCTCTGCATATATCAATTGCCTTGTCCAGTGATAAATCGGACTCGCGTAGAAGTCTCTCGCGCACGGCCTTTGATGCGATGCCGCTCACTATGCGACTGTATATGAGATCATCTTTTAGATCCATTTTTTTTTACTCCATTCACACGAAGCCGCCAGGGTTCTTAGATCAGTGACATATTGGTCTACAGTTTCGTTAGGTAGTTGATCTCGTGTGAGAAAGCGGTGTCTGTCCACTATGAGGGTTTTCCGTGGCTTGCAATATTCGTCAAATTTCTGGAACAGAACGTCTGTTGTTATGATTTCCTCGCCATCGTCGTTTTGTTCAAAACTGAGTGTGTCTTTGGTATCTTGCCCTTCTTTACCAATCATGCACATGAAAATAGCAACCTTTTCTTCTTCAGACTTTCTCTTGCACGTAGCAGTTAGGAAATACACCATTGCTCGTTTCCATTTTCGCCAGGCTTCGTCGAGGTTTGATTCAGAGGAGAATAGTAATTCTCCCGGTCCTTTGATGTGATCCATTGGGCTAACTTGGTTTTACATCTGACGCCATGTGTTAAGTCGCTATTAAGCGTGCTTTATTCCGGATCAATGCTATACTTTTACAGATCTTACTATATATGGAAGACTAAGATATAGAATTACAATCATGTGATAGTGTAACGCAACATGGTGCGCAGTAGCACTGCAGATTCATATGTAGCCTTATCTCAAGCAACTCACCATCTTTTAATGTTTGAACAAGCACGTAACTATTGATAGGTCCATCTCCCTTATCGTTACGTATGACCACTGTGACGTTGTACACTGTCCCCTGTCTCAGACCACTGAACGTGTGACTTGTTTGTTGAGAAGTATTTTCATGTATCTCATTTCCTGATCTGCACAATACCCTGTATCCAAGGAAAGGACCATTGATTCCAGAAGTAGGAGCCTTAAAAATATAAAAAATATAAACGCCTATAGACCTATACTGTATACTATATATGACTTTTCGTGTTTCTATTCTAATATTTTTCTTCAGTTAAACCTAGCCATATCTTGTATACTCTATTAATTTAAATCAATGACTCGCCAAATCAATTCCTTCCTAGTATGAAAAAGATCAAGTTGGGATTTTGTGCTTACTTTCTTCATTATGCATCGTAAGAACAGTGTCTGGAATGTTATTGTACGTGAAATAATTAGTAACTATTCGCCTTTAGCCTATACCAACTACTTGTGTACAGAGTAACTTTTTTATATATACAATAATTCAATAAAAACAAACAAACAAAAACTTTTAGTTTGCGTATCAAATTCACGCAAAACCTTTAGCAAAACGTTTAGGCCATACTTCGTTGCCTTTTTAGTATTGATAGCAATGGCATTTACTTTCATTTTTTCAATTTCCTCATCGGAAGTTGTAGCAAAACAAAAAAGAGGTGGTAGAAAGGAGTGTTTATATGATAGAATAAGACAAAAGTAACCAATGAGAGCAAGGTAGGCAAGGAAAACAAACAATCAAAAGACAAAAGAAAGGGTTAGTTTAAAGCAAAGCGTTCATTAATCCCATTGGGACTATGAGTGCCCAATAGGTGAATAAGCCGCATTTCTTTCGTCTTGCGACAATCATTGTTGTCGTTAATCAAAGAAAGACCGAAAACAATGAAGTCAGAAAGAGAATGGTTAGCTAGATTGAAATGGCAATAACGATCCCACCAAACCAGTTTCCCGCCATTTCAATCTAGCTAACCATTACTATATATTACTATAAATTTAATTTTACATTTACCATATGCGTTGTTTTCCCCATATGTCGTGATATGAATGTTTTTATTAACTTTACTGCCAAATTAACACGTATACTTTGGGATGTTATGACAGGTGATGGAATCAAGATTGTACATAGGATAGAACCTTATCTGCCTGCATAAATACTTTGGGATGTTACTTATGGCAGGAGATGGATTCAATGTTTTACACAGATAAGAACCTTAACTTACCAGCCAAGTAACATGCATACTTTGAGATGTTATGGCAGGAGAAGGATTTAATATTAATTTTACACAGATAGAACCTTAGTTTACCTGCCAAGTAACATGGATACTTTGAGATGTTTTGGACACAGCTGCAACAGAATATGGGAATCCAACAGGTACTAAAAGAAACAAATATAATGATAAGCATCATAAAGTTCAAGGTCATCATGAATATTGTGATATCGAAATACTGCATGGAAATATTTTATAAGCATGTTTTGACTTACAAGCTGAATCTGTTCTGAAGTCTGTGGTCGCACTCCATTGTCCAGAACCAATTCTACTGATCGCTATTATTTTAACATTGTAGTTAGTATAGATAGCGAGACCAGTTATCACGTGACTTGTTGCAGGAGCTGACACACTTATCGTCTGTGTATGTGTAATGTTCTGGTATTGTAACACGTATGTTGTCACACTAGCCTGGGATGCGTTCAGCGCAGGTTGGATCCATCTTACTGTTACTGATGTCGAATTAATATCATGGACTGTTGGTGCTGCTAGGGTCAATGGGTAATCTGTAATGGAAAACATGCATTCCCAGTACATAAGAGTAAGGTAAATAATTATGATAATTCATAAGTCAACAGGGACGGGACTTTAGGTTAGAGGAGGGATGTATAATTTACCGATATTCTACAAATTATTTTCTCTGATGACGTTTTTAGCTTTGTCCCGGCTCATCTCGTCTTGTCATATATGTCACATCAGAAGTCCAAAGCTAGAAGACCCCATTTGGTATTAGGATAGCGGCTGATGCGTTTCGGGATTGAGCTACCATTTTTATTAAACTCATTAATAATTCATGACTAAAACACAACAGAAATCACGACCGTGAAGAGTTTTATAAATCAGATACAGAATCGTGTTCATTTGCATAAACTTTAAGATGGATTTTCTTGGCCAGATTCACTTTTATCTTGAAAATTTTAACGAAACACAAAGCCGGGAACTAACCTAGACGTTTGATAAGTTATCTGCCTCGAGTTTGTATATCGGATACAACACGGACACGAATACTGTATACATTACTTACCATAGTCACATCCATACAGTTCTATTCTCATACATATAGCAGTATTCCATGTCTGTACTTACCATAGTCACATCCATACAGTTCTATTCTCATACATATAGCAGTATTCCATGTCTGTACTTACCATAGTCACATCCATACAGTTCTATTCTCATACATATAGCAGTATTCCATGTCTGTACTTACCATAGTCACATCCATACAGTTCTAGTCTCATACATATAGCAGTATTTCATGTCTGTACTTACCATAGTCACATCCATACAGTTCTAGTCTTATATATATAGCAGTATTCCATGTCTGTACTTACCATAGTCACATCCATACAGTTCTATTCTCATACATATAGCAGTATTCCATGTCTGTACTTACCATAGTCACACCCATACAATTCTAGTCTTATACATATAGCAGTTTTCCATGTCTGTGGTGTAACTCGAACATGCCTGGCTGTCAGTGGATGACTCAGCCATTGCACTCTTACATTCTCCTTGTCAGCATTGCCTTGGAATATCTGATAAGTACCGATTTTAAGGAATGCAAAATGAGTTTCGTCACAGATAACCAATAATGGACAGTCGTTCAAAGGGCCACTTTTTCAATTTTTGAAAGTCCGAATAATTGAAGTATTTATGGATAATTTGACTCAATTATGATTAAGTAAACCAGATTTGTGAAAATTTTCGCCTGGGAGCCACTTGCTGTCGAGAAATGTTGGGTTAAAAGAGAAAAGAATAATAGGGTTGAGTAAATGACGTCATTTACTCACAATTTATATGCTGAATAAACTTGATAATTTTTATCCGCTACATTTTACTGTGAAGAAAATATGTTGCTTGGCTACTATTGCGGCCATATAGATACGTTTAACTAAGTTTAAAGTCATTTCCAATTTTTATCCATTTTCATCCAAGTGTCCCTTTGCATGAAAATGCAACAACCGTATTCATTTCGCCTTATGACATGGTATGATGGTGTTGCATTCTGTTCGGTCATCAAAAAGTTCGGACATTTCGACGCGAATTTAATTGGTTTGTTTGGTTAGCTCTCTAAATACAAGTAAAAAATATTGTTTTCTAACTTGATTGCAGCTTTTTTACCGTCTTTAAGAAAACTAGCTAAGAGCTAGCATCGAAAAGGTGAATGACTTATCAAGTACCTTGATGGACATTTATAATTACTGATGTAAGCATTCCCCTGTAATATTTCATAGTAGTTTCTACCTTATCACTGTTGCCCCCAGCTTTGTAGGTGTTCCACAGATTGCCATCCATACTGTAACTGATAGTGTAGTTCGTGACCCATCTATCCATGGTGTGGTCACCCTGTGTTGCTATACCTGTCACTGTCATCACTTGTTCCAGGTTAATCTGTATGTACTGAGTGTTGGATGATGTGCTACTACACCATGACGTGTTGCCGTATAGACGACCGTCTGAAGCATTATAGTTGTTGTCAAGATGACACGATGACGTCATCTGGATGTCTTGAATGATGCCAGGTGCCTCAACTCCAACAGGAGAACTGCAAGCTGTAATGTACGTGTTATAAATTAATTTTTGTTTTCTGTATGTCTTTTAGAAATTGTCAACAATGGATACTTACTAGATGTTATCCCATAGACCTCCACTCTCAAGGATGACATAGTATTATATGTTAATGGATAGATTCGTATAAACTTGGCCTTGATGGGATGACTAAGACTGTTTGTCACAACTTGGTCTCTATTTGTATTGCCAGTAAATGTCTATGAATTAATATATTTTAAATAAGTCGCTCATTTATGTAAATAAATAAACAAAGGAAATATTTAGCACAAAACTCTCATTTTGTCTCTTTTTACATATTTCCTCGTCAATATTATTATCTTGGTATCAATTTCGATTCATATTATTATCCAAAGACAGTTTTATCTTGTTACATATTTACCTTGACGATATTATTTTCCTGGTAATAAATCCAGTTCACATTATCCAAGGACACTTTTATTTTGAATGATTTTATCCACTCATTATTAAGATTCCCAGCACCTTGTGTAGCTACTGCACACACAAACACAGCAGAACCGAGGTCTACCTGCAGCCAGTCACTACCAGACTTTGTTTTTGGTGCCCAAGCTTTATTAGATGTTTTCAGTCTAGCATTGCGTGGTATGTAATCTCCGCCATATGAAGAGCTGGCAGTAAACCTGTGATCTGGTATGATACTAGGGTATGATAAACCAACGAACATGGATGTGCAGCCTGTTAAGAAAGTAAGACCGCGAAGCGTTTGAAAGTTTCTTTTAAATAAATGATTCTCGTTTTCATTGTATGTCTCCAAATTATCGGTGTTTTAATGTTACGGCGTTTTTAAGGTTTCTTACTAGTTGGATCACTTAAGTTTTGTCAGTAAGCAAAACTTGAAGACTATATGTACCTCCATCGTGTCTTATTCCATAGAGTTCTGTTCTCATGCAGCTTATACTCCCATAATGACTTGTTGGGGCAACACGTATGTGCTGAGTAGCAGTACCATCATGCAAATAATTCTTGACTGTAGTATTAGAGATTACCAGCAAATGACTATAAGATAGAAAATTATGTGTATTGAATCATATATTGTCTTAAAACAAAGAATAATCATTTGAAAAATACTTTTAAAAATGAAGATTTAATATTTTATTAGTTTATCTTAATTAGAAGTTTGTTCGTCAATGCAATATATTGTATCGCTGACTACAAAGTTTTATTGCTTTTTTTTTTGAATTGTAGTTTTACCTTAACTTGGCTGTCTTCCATATATCTAGTAAAAGTAGATCCATCATTTGATATGAGCATGTTGTAAGACTGAACCCACTGATCTGTCATGTGGTCACCCTGTGTTGCTATACCACAAATGATGTAAGGTGATCCTAAGTTAATCTGTAGATATGGAGAAGAGTCATTTCTAGCAGCACACCATGATGACCCTGCTATGTAGTTTAGTCTTGCCTTGGATGGTGACGTGGTACTGTTGTAAGCTGATGATGACGTCATATCACTGTCTGGTATTTTACCACTACCAATACCAACTGGTAGAGAGCTGCAGTACAAACATCGAAAATAAGATCAGTCTTTTGAAAATCTATTAGTATTACTATTTGTATCACCAGTGAACAACTAGAAGAAAAATAGCAACATCTAAGACATTCTGGACAACAGTATTACTATTTGTATTACCAGGAAACAACTAGAAGAAAAATAGCAACATCTAAGACATTCTTGACAACAGTATTACTATTTGTATTACCAGTAAACAACTAGAAGAAAAATATACATTTATAACATATCTAAGATATAACAAAATTAATCAAATTTAGCTCGAAAAGTATCTTGCTCGCATCTTGAGAAAATCTGTGGCTTTATCAGATCGAAATATACAGTTTTTATCGTGTAAAATTGTCTTTATGTTATAAAAGCAATGGTCAATGCACTAGCATTGCGTCAAATCTATTTATGAGTGTATTTGGATTGTTGGAAAAGCACTCTGGTAGCTAGTGCAGCACCGTTGCTTACACCTGAGACATTCTTGACAACAGCAATACTATTTCCATTATCAGTAAGCAAGTACAGGAAAAAAATAATAACTACTATAAATATATTACATTCATACCTTATTGGTGCAAGTTTTGTAAGTCCACGTATTTGTAGTCCAATTGACTTTATCTAGCCATGTTAATAACTTGTATTCTGTAGTCCATTCATTATTTCCATGTTTACCGCTGCCCTGAGTAGCCACAGCACATAATTCAAACAACTGACCCAAGTCTATCTGTAGATAGTCATCAGGGTCGATTATTGTCTTTGGTGCCCATCCTGTGTCTCCATTCAGACGGGCATTCATAGGAACATATCTATGGTCATACTGTGAAGATGCTGTAAATTTGTCATCTGGCATAATACTACTGTCTGCTATACCAACGGGACTGTCCTGACAACCTGTAAGTGATGTGTATCATTCATAAATGGAGGTATATAATAGCAGCCCGGTTTATCTCTTTTCAATTCAATAAACTTGAATATAAAGATGATAAACCAACGATTAATTTCCATTAGAAGAATTCCAATCGGAATTCAATTGTCTGTTCTCGTTATAGAAAAAAAATCACCAAGGCTATTGTCATAATACAAGCTAAAAGGAAACTAAACTACGTGAAACTAATGCTATGAATTTATCACAATTTGCAGCGTGCTACTTAGTCTTAGATTACAGATTTCAGATCTCCGACCAACGACTTTTTAGGTATATAAGTTTACGAGAATAAAAGAATGATGTAACAACAAGTCCTTATGAATGATGAATCGCCTCATGCAGAAATAACAATCACACAAAAGACATTTAATATGTATTTATTAAATAGCTTGGGTCTTGCAGCTGTGGAGCAATGAAAAATCAAGTAAAACACTCGACTATGCCTCGTAATTCCTAACCTTGCTTCTCTCGTGCTCTACAGCTCCCAGCGTGATTATATCATAGTACAGAGACATGCGGGCGCGTTTTATATTCATTAAATGTACTTACGTTTTTTTATACCATAAGCTTCAACACGTAGGGCCTTCCAACTGTTAAACGTTGTGGGTATAAACCTAATGTATCTGACCAGAACTGGATAATCTAGGACATTCTTGAAGACAGTAGTTTTATCTGTATTACCACGAAACAACTAAAGTAGAATGGCAAAATATAAGACTTTCTTGACAACAGTATAACTATCTGTATATTACCGGGAAACACCTGGAAGAAAAATAGCAAGTTCTAAGAAATCCTTACCTTATCTACGTTACCATTTGTGTAACCACTTTTGTAAATACTCCAATTGACGTTATTTACAGATGTAGATATCTTGTATTCTGTAGTCCATTCATTAGTAGTCCATTCATAGCCCTGGGTAGACACAGCACAGATAACAAACACTTCACCCAAGTCTATCTGTAGATAGTCATTAGGGTCGGTTGTTGTTTTTGGTGCCCATCCTTTGGCTCCATTCAGTATATCTTGCATTGTAATATGAAGAGGCTGTAAATCTGTCATCTGGTATAATACTTCTGTCTGCTATACCAACAGGACTGTTCTGACAACCTGTATTGAAGTGTAACATCATATATTGATGTTTGCAGCATAACGTATTACTTATTCAATTAAACTCATTCTTTTTTCCCTCGGTCTGTCTGTCTGTCTGTCTGTCTCTATCTGTCTGTCTGTCTCTATCTGTCTCTGTCTGTCTCTGTCTGTCTCTCTCTATTCCATTCAACCATATAATTATATCGCTATAGAAGACATTTTGTGTTACAAGAGAACGGCAGTGTTTCAAAAAAAAATCAAGCGAGCATCTTGAAAAATTGATAAATTTTCCCCTACGAGAAATATGGAACCGACGTATTTTGTCATTGTTTCATTGTTCTGTGCTTTCTTTTCTTTCTTTTTCTTTTCTTTTTCTCTTTTTTAACAATCAACCATTTTTATTCCAATAAACCAGTCTCAATTTCGATGAATACCACTGTTTGTTGGGATTGCAGGCTCATTATCAGCCTCGGCCCGTAGCCTCGTTTATAAGTAAGCTATTTACAGACACCATTAAGAGGCCATGGGAATTCAAACCATTAATTTTGTTCAAGCTTGCACATTCTTTACATTACAGTTGAATTTGCAAATGATTTGCTCTTAAGCGAGGCTAAGCCTATGCAGACGAGTCAGTAGTCATAAAACACAGCAGTATTTACCGAATGAGAAAAAAGGGCTATTCGTCCTTTAGTTCAATGTGAAGAAACAAAACTTAGGCATTTTTAATAGTTCACTAAAAGGGTTACACGATTTTTTCTTTCACTTTTTCTTTTTTTAATATAGGTACCGAATTTATAACAAAAGAAAATTATACATACATACATACATACTTTATTCGTCCTCTTTAAGGCTTTTCAGAATAAAGGGCCTAATTAATTACAATTAAAATAATACTATATATAATTATATAAGAAGCAAAAAGAAAAGATCAAAGAATAAAGTAAATAAATAAATAGATAAATAAATTGTACATTTAAATTACATTAAGGTTTTAAGAAATCTGAAATAAGATGTTGTCTTAATGTCCGTTTAAAGTCTTTCACGGTTGGGCTTAACTTAAGGGCAGAGTCTAGTGAATTCCACAATTTGACAGTTCTACAGTAAAATGATCTTTGTCCAGTAGTCGTTCTGCAAAGAGGTATCTGCAGCTTTTGCGAGTTTCTTGTCGTACGCTGCGTGATGCTTGATCTTGGAATAAATCGCGAGCATAAGGAATCAGGGGCACACCCAGTCATGCATTTGAATGCCATAATTGCATTACGGTAGTGTAATTGCTGTCTGACGGGTAACCATCGTAGCTCTTTAAGAATAGGCGTGACGTGATCGTACTTTCTTTTGTTGCTAATGATACGGCATGCGAAGTTCTGCACAGCTTGGACTTTGTTCAGGTTACTCTCAGAGTTACATTAGAGCAATAGTAGAGCTTGCTGAAAACTAAGGCATTTATCATGGTTTTTAGAGTGTTTTGATCAAAGGCATGTTTTACTCGGTTAATCTGTCCCAAACGCGACATGCAACTAGACACTGTCGATTCTACATGATCTTTATACGTCAAGTTGGAATCAAGGAGAACTCCTAAATCTTTTACTGACTTGACAGGTGTAAGTTCTTTTCCCAGTAGCGTTAGACGAAAATCTTCCACTTTAGCAGTCATCACTTTGCTCCCAAAGATGATAAGTTTAGTTTTGTCGGGATTTAGAAGTAGGTAATTGTCAGGAGTCCAATTAGTTATTCTGAAAAGGTCTTAATTAAGTCTTGAAACAATATATTGCTGGTCCTGGAGATTGAAAGTAAGCAGCAATTTGGTGTCGTCAACATAACATTGAGTAGTACAATGTTCAGGAACGCTTGGGAGATCGTTTATATATATGCTAAAAAGCAATGGTCCCAAGATACTTCCCTGTGGTACACCACAGGTCATAGGCAAACGGTCTGAGACTGCAGTTTGGATTCTGACGACTTGATAGCGTGAAGTAAGATAGCTGCGAAACCACTGAATGGCTAGAGGTGACAGTCCAACGTCCTGCAGTTTTGTCATAAGGATTTTATGATCAATGCTATCGAAGGCCTTACTCATGTTGAGCAGCACAGTAGCAGTAAGCTGTTTCTTATCGATGGCCTCGAGAATAGTATCGGTCGTTTGGATGACAGATGTCTCGGTTGAATTCCACTTTTTATTTCCGCTTTGAATTATTTTAAGATAGTTGGATTTATTGTACTGCACTTGCTCAGTTGCACTTGATATATGCTAGCTCACTAAAACTATAAACAAAAAACATTTAAAACAGGGTCGCTAGAATTATAACTGGATCAAGTTTTGAAGTCAGATCTGTAGATATCCCAGCAAGTTGGCTGGAAAGACATTAATCAAAGGGGCAAACGTCAATTTTATTGGCCAGTCTCATGTTTAAAAGCTTAAATAGCCATACTCCAAGCTATCTTTCTGAGCTTTTTCATTATACACGCGAGGCTCATACCCCCAACTTACGTAGTTCTCAAAATAGGCGCTCGTCGTACATAGCCGACTAAATAAATACTGGATCCTCGAAAAAAAAGCATTCCCTACAGGATGGGGGTTAACTCTGGGATAAGCTAAATGAATATCAGAGATGAGCACCTAATTATAGGAAATTTGTCAATAGAATATAATATGTATAAAATATTAGGTTTACGTTTTAACTTTTAAATTCATAAGCTATTACGGCTTCCTAGAAGAGCACATTGTATGATGAGACTCGCTGTTGAAATAAAGGTTATATATTTATAGAGGTATCTATTACCACTAGGGACTTGCTCTCCACATCGTTATTCCACTCGCATTCCCAAAAGGTTATCCTCTCTCTCCCCTTTCTCTCTTTCAGTAATTGATCGTTTGATTGTTTGTTGCGTTTGTCTTATATAAAAAAAAGAATTAGAATGAATGGCAAGGCTTGATACTCACTCTCAAATTCCGTAAATGAGACAGTCATAGAATTATCCCTTCACTCGTCAGGGGCAAATTAAACGCTTTTACTATCATTTTAGGTTTTAATGTATAGTTTTTCGAGCTGTGATTGGTTGAGCGACAGGTGATTCTGAGATGATAATCACCACTCCAGCGGCGAATATGAAGTTTTCCAAAGTCTTTCACTTCGAAAGTAATACCATTTTTTTGTTTGTCACTATAATGATTATGGTTATATCTGATCTCGCCGCTCGAAGACTCGCTGCTCGGTAAATATACCAGCAATAATCACTTCGCCTTCGGTGAATAATTGTGACTATAAATATAGATGATATTATCCACAATTACATCATCAAGCTACGAAACAAAGAAATTATTTCTTTTCTCAAGACTTTTGATCAAGCTAGCTTTGTCTGAATGACAAAAAGTTACACCATTTGGATTTGTGTGTACCGCAGTGTTCTTTTGAGCTCTATTTTCCGCTTTAATGTCATTCAGCCACTAATGTACAACTGCACAGATCAAAACTGAAAAAGCATATATGCTTAGCCTAAAAGGATTATACTTTTTGTTAATAGCAAATGTCTTACAGATCAATCATTTACTGCTGACAATACATGATCAAAGTAATAATCAGATTTTCCAAATGTTTACCTTTCCTCTCAGACTCTGACAATGCTTATTAAGTACAACTTACCGATCACATCGTGGACTGCGATAGCGAAAAGCATAAGAGACAGATAATAAGTCTTTGGTATTTTCATATGATTATCATGAATCACCATCTTGTTTTCTTGCGCCATCAAACGAGCCACTTCGAAAGTGAAGGAGCTTGAAACGGAAGTTGAAGGAAGTTTAACCTTCAGTACTAAGCCGATCAGTATGCGTCAAACAAAACTTAATAACAGCAAAGAAATTTACCTTACTACTTGCATAACTAATCGTTCTTGCTGTGGAACTCTAGATATACTATAGAGCTTCTATATAACATGCCCCGACCTTTGGAGCCTGGATGGATGATTAATTTGAAATAACTTTGATAATTATGGGTTTCCTGTGGTTTGAGATCGGTTGCTGTAATAGCCCACTTCCGAGATATGCTTCGCTTGTCACGCACAAAGGTTTCAGTAGGAGTCCTATGGGGGGATTCGCCGCCTCGAGTACCCCTACTTTTACTATGTATTTCGGATGCAACATGGGGATTTATTGCGCCAACTCCCCATTTATAGTAACCGGATTTTTACTATTAAGTAACTTTGGTAGTAATCGAAAATGAGCTCCTAAAATGACCCACGGGGATTACAGGAGCCTACTCAATAAGATAAGGAAACCACCAACGAATACCATTAAATATGCTAACATATATGCATGAATGTAAAGAGTTTGTTTATGACTTCTGTATAAAGTGTTTGAAACCTAAGTTTGTTACCCCGCCACCAAGGAAGTTAGTTTGTTGTGGTAAAAAAATACAAATAGAAGACGACACGTCAGCACAGTGTTACGAGTGTGGTAAGAATATTCGTAATGCCGTACCAAATGCTACCGGAGAGCAGTATTACGCCAATGGAGGTCGTAAGAAAACACCTTATAAGAGAATAAAATACTTTAGGGACTGGATGAGTCATATCCAAGGTTATCGACCGGTATATTTAGACAACGAAGTAAAAAAGAAAATCATAGACCACTTAGAAGAGCCAACCCCGCAAAGTCTACGGAAAACGCTGAAAAAATTAAGACTAGGGAAATATTACAAAGCTATTCCCTATCTTTTGTCTGAAATTACCGGTAAGTCTATTCCCGAGGTTTCTGATATTACAAAAGCCGAGTGGATGTTTTGTCGGCTGGATAAGGATATTCCTTATTACCCTGACGTTATCTATGAAATATTTTACAAAATAGACCCCAACCACCCACTGTTAGGATGGATTCCGAGAAGATAGTGAATCTTATGGCATAAGATGAGAAATTAGCATAAATATTACGCGTAATTTCCAGACTGTCGTTCAATATGTAAACAAAATCCTGTCTCGCTTTTTTCAAAGTAAATATTTACTGAGCGAGCTTTCTTTGAAGCTCCTCTTTTGCCTCCTGGTAGATCTTTTTGCGAGATTCCTCGGAAAGATCTTTTACGACCGTTTTTTTTGTTTCTTATGTCCGACTTTAATTTCTCGTACTTTTCCTCTTCGGCTAGAATGAGCGAGAATTCTACATCGTCTATCTTTCTGTCACGCAAAGCCTTTGAGACAAGATCGGTAATTGTATTTACTTTAGCCCTAGACAAAGCTATTGTCGTGTCATGCTTGGATATTTTGCTTGACAACTGTTTCATAATGCCCGTAGCAACAGCCGAAATAATACCACAGGCTGCCCAACGCCGGCCAAAGGAACTCCAACGATTATTCCCGGTCCAGTAAGCGAAGTAGCAACGCCAGAGCCCGTTAACACAACAGATATGGATCCTGAAGTTATTGCAATCTTATGTAGCGTACTCCGTGCTCTGACGTATTTCTTCCTAACTTTTTCGTAGTGTTTTGTTTGCCCTTCCAAGTAAGCCAGTATTAAGTTTGCTTTATTCAGACGAAAGTTTTATGCGTTTAGTTCGTTAGGTTCCTTAGGAAGTTCGGGTTAAAGTGGAGGTGCTGATGGTATAACATCCATTATATATACTAATGTACGACGCTTTTGGGAATGATATTGAGGAGCAGCCACGTCATGACAACAGGGATTACTGGAACTGGAGAGCGTTTGGGAAGATGTTTCCACACGCAGACGCCAGTAAGTTCGAAAGAAGACCCGATGGGATTTACTTCAACGGCTCCAGAATGTACAGCAATGAGGATTTGAAACCAAAAATGACAAAGAAGGCACCCGAGCATAAAGAAAGGCTACCTAATTTTCCAAAGAATCTATTAATAACCAACCAGGATTACCCATTTTATGATGCCGAAGGTGGCATAAACAACTTTGATAAAATAGTGACGCATTTAAAGATCCCAGTGGGTAAGCAAACCTTTGACGTAGTAATAAGGGATATCTTTAAGGATTTTAACCTTACGCACACTTCAGGAAAAGAAGCCCACGAATGGTTAAGGGGACCTAACTTCAAGTACTGGCCGCAGCAGTTAAACTTTGCCGTCTGGGCGGCTACAAAGGGCTGCGGGGTTGCCGCGGATATGTTCGACATTGCCTTTCTAAGGTTCCACGTTGCCTTTACTATGCGGCGCATATTGAAGGAGCTGAGAGTGCCCCTGCCGGGGGAAAAGCCATTCAATCGAATGGATAACCACTACGATTCCGCTGCCCTAGAAAGACTAATGAATGAGTTTAAGCCGCAGCAAAAAGACTTTCGTTATCGGGAGGGCGCCACGCATGGCTTGGACATTATCTATGCTTGGCATGTTGACGGCGTGCGTCCGGCAGACATGTATCATCAAAAATACCCCTGGGTCCTAAAGTTTTATGACTTGGGTGGTCGCAAGAATGACGTTACGCTGATCGATAGGATTGAGACGATTTACCCCAGTCCTTGGGATCCATTCGTATTATTAAAAGGAAAAGGCCTAAGAAACCTAGCCAGGATCAACCGCAGCATTGAAGCATTCGTCTACTGCACCCTGGGAGCGCAGGAAAATACCCGCAGCCCCATTGTTGGTTCCAAAGGTGCTTCGCGGGAAACGCAACAAGAATTCCTAACCCTGTTTGAGTCCGCAATAATAGAAAATGACATATCCAAGTCAGTTCAAAGATATCAATTGGCGGTGCAACAATCTAAAGTGCGGTTAGATTATGCCTTGAGTCCTGGTTGTTGGTTAATGCCAAGTAATTTGGTCATCAACGCCAATTCCGTCGTGGGTTATAACAACAAGCTGCAGCGAGCTACTAAGGATATGAAGTTTGGGGTGAATGACGTGAACTTTGACATGACCAAGGGCATTCCTCACTTCGTAGAGAAGCCAAAAAAGTCACACGAAACGAAGCTACCCGCAGTTAAGAAACCATCAAAGAAGGTTTTGCCCACGATACCCGAGGAATATGACCATAACTTACTAAAAGCCGGCTTAACAGCTGCAAGCATTGGTCTGAGCTATTATATATGGCGATGAATAACCCCTACGTAGCTGGAGTAGATTGTGTTTATACGACTTACACAGGCGAGAAAAAATACACCAGGCATCTTGGGTCGATGTCGCCGGGATGTCCGTGGATCTGAACTACTCAGCAAAGAAATTGATCCTTTGTAGTATTTGCATTGGCACGAGCAGCCATGCCAGCGTGGGCTTTAGGTTTCTAGATGAGAATGGCATACTGCAGCCTATGCGTACGAAAACGAATACCAGGGAGCCTGCGCATTTCTCCGTAGAGCCTAACCCCGAGAATCTATCGGTTTGGACTTTTCACATGGTTGCTGATTGCCATGGGAAGGTAAAGCTGCAAATACGCGTAGACGACACGGGAAAGGTAACGGTAAATAGCATAGAGGATCAAAGAGATACAGCCTATAACCACGCAACCATCAGCACTCTTACGGTGGTGAGCCTTTAAATATATGAATCCGCACGCGAAGGAAGATTGGTTTCTTTATTATTTGGAGGAGAAGGACTACGTAAACGACGAATGGCATGACACCGGATTGTGGGTGGAGGTTGGGGGATTAGGATTGATCATGTGCACTATTAGCATTACTGCGGGGTGGTCATGCAATGCCGGGTTTAGGCTTGTTGATGAGGCCAACCATCCGCTGTTGCCTTACAGGACAAAAAATAATGCTAGGCATTCAACCCATTTTTCGTGTGAGCCATATCCGAGAAGCGCAGAAGATATAACTCCAGTGTCTTTCCATATGATAGCTAGCTGTCAATATGCGAAGCTGCAAATTCGTCCCAGTGATGGAGGTTCGACAGTAGAAAAACGAGGCATGGTGCGAATAAATGCTGCCGGTACATCAAATCAATCTACTCCGGATGCCACTTGGAATCATAAGACCATTAGCACCATGAGTGTGTTGCCGCTAGTTCCGCATTATCAAGGCGGCGTGAATACTATCTTTACTTATCCCAAGTCGAGAATGCCCAGGAGGACTGAAGACGATAAGCCCGATGTAATACATAAGGATAAGATCAACCTCGCATCTTCTTCAGGAGGACCACCCCAATAGCGACAACCAAGATCCAAATGTTATTCCCCACGAACTTCAACAGTTCTCCGCCGGCCCTAAGTGCCAGGCCAAGGACACTACCAAGCAGCCCAGGCAAGCCGGCTGCCATTTTTTCCCCTAAGTCCGTCAGCCCACTGCCTAATTTCTTTACGCCCGCGCCTGTAGCCTTAAGCCCGGATAGGATAACTCCTACTACGGTGCTAATAGCGACCGCAAATGCAAGGGGAATACCATACTTCAAAAGGGCTCTTTTTACCTTTTCCTTGGTGGTAAGCCCCAACTCCTTTTCCAGGTTTTCCTTTTGTGCCTGTAATTCCGCAAGGCGTACCTCGAGGGTTTCTACTTCCTTTTGAGCTGCTTCCCTTTCCTCTTCGGGACGAGCCTGGTCCGCAACTACTTCCTGCTGCCGCTCTATTTGCCCCTCCAGGTCCTCAATGGCCTGATATCTTTGCCGGATTTGCTCTTCTTTGGTGTTAATTTCGGCAACCAACTGCCGCCGTTCCTCCAAAGAGCCGGCTATGGTGATATGCAAGTTTTTGGCTTCCTCCTTGCTCATATCCAGGTCTTGCAGGGCAAGTTCGAAGGCTCTTTGGGCTTGGTCTCTATCGCGTAGGGCATTGTCTCTTTGTTCTCTCATTTCCATCATTTTTTTGATTTTTGTCGTCAAGTTCTCTCTTTTGAGCATCGAGAAGTAGTCGGTTTTGTTTCATGTATTCTGCTTCCCTTTCTTCCAACGTTTCTTGTAGTTCCTCGGCGCGTTTTTCTAACGCAACCTTTTCATTCAGGGTTGCCAACCTTTCTAACGCACTCCGGGTAGCTAGTTGGAAACCTCTTAATCTCGCCACGTCACCCCTAATTTCGCCATTTTCGTCGAAAAGGGATTGTGGTTTCGTCCAGCGGTTCTTGTCGGGAAATCTCAGGTCTTGGACGCTTATGAGGACTTTGTTTCCGCGTTCTGTGAGCCTTACGTCGTCGGCCTCGAAGCGGGAATAGCGCTGCGTTAGATCTTGCGTTGCCCACTCTACGGTTTCTTGTTCGGGTTCCTCATTTATGTTTTGAAGTTCCAAGTACTCAGGAACGGGGCCGCGGTTCTTTGATTGCCACATGCGATTCAAGGCTGCCTTGAAGCTTCTCCACCTACTGCCATACTTGCTTGCCAAAGCCATGTCGTAACGCAAAGGCTTTGCCTCCGCGTTTTTAGTCCATTCATCAAATTCTTCATCGTTAATGTCGACTTGACCTTCTTCGGTAAGGGGGTCAAAATCCGTTCCTTCTAATTCCATTATATATGATAAGCTCAAAGTTAAACCCCAACGTATTGCCTAAGCAGGTTGGCGGACTAAAGGCAGAACGCACCTTTCACCGGGTCACCTTTACCCCCAGCAGCGCAAAACCAGGAGAAACCTTGTACGTAGGCGTGCCCCGCCTAACGGATAACCTAGTCTTAGTACCTGGCACCTTGGCTTTAAGGTTCGACTTAGCGGTGCAGTCTGACCCCACAGACGAAAGAATTATTGTTAACAACGTGGGTAGAAACTTAGTTTCTAAGATGAGAATTAAGTTTGCTGGGGAATCTTTATTGGATTTAAATAGATATGATTTATACACCACCTACAAAGATTTATGGTTAACAGCATTTGACCGCGCGCAAAGGATAGAACAAGGAATTGGTAGTGTCATTCTACGTAAGGTCCGCACACCTACGAAAACGCAACCTACTGACGGCAGTGGGGAAACCGCAGTAGCAGACGCAAAGCGAATAAAGACAGCCTATGGTAGTAAGTATGTCATACCATTAGACTTTGAAGTAATCACAAATCACGGTGCGTACTACCCCAGGCAGTTATCCGAGTTACAGTTTGAAGTAACCTTAGCAGATGCTAATAACATCATTGGTGGGCTAAGCACTGCACTTACCACAACAACTCCATTACCAACTTAGAGCTGCAGTATGAGACCGTGTACAGCGAAGAGCTGGCCCGTAGCGCTGGCATGGAATACAGCTCCGGCAAGGCATTCCTTTACGACCACGTAGTGATGTATAAGACGTTCAGCTTCCTGGATAAGACGGACGAGGTTATCAACCAAAGCATTAACCTCCCCCGAAGAAGTCTCACGGGGTTGATGCTGGTGTTTGCTAAGCCCTATGAGGCCGGTAAGCGCGACTCCGAAGCCTTTCATAACCCCAACATTACTAACGTGGGGGTGAATGTCAACGGCGTTCCAAACAAGGTTTACTCCCAGGGAATAAAGCCCGCAGACGTGTACAGAGAGGCCATGCGCAAGTTTGGCGACCAAATTAGCCCTGAGGAATTCTTTAATGATAAGTACGCGTTATGGATTGACATGCGCACGACGAACGATGAAGACCTACATGGCCAGGGTTTACGTCTAGTAAATACGCAGGATGGCATAACATTGGAGATCAAGCGCACAAAGAATGCCTCCGCGGGTGACGGCGACAAGATAAACTGCTACGTCTTTGTCGTGTCTGACGCGCAACTGAGCGTAGAAATGAACTAACTTAAAAGCGTTGCATATTAAAAAGTTAAAATATTTCTCAAATATCCGATGCTACGCGTATTCCAAAACAACGAAACAAAACTGCAATGCATTGCGCAAGGCGAAAAACTATACTTCAAAGCGAAGGAAGTGGCGTCTGCGTTAGGTTATGAACGTTCCAGGGACGCAATTAGGGATCACGTCTCCGATAAATACAAGGAAAGGTGGGTTGACATGAAAGGGGCTCCAAATCACCGCTCTTCTACTATTCATCCACATTCCGTGTTTATTTCGGAGCCTGGTTTGTATGAACTGATATTTAGCTCTAAGCTACCCAAAGCTGTGGAGTTTCGTGATTGGGTATTCGAGGAAGTGCTACCCGCATTAAGGAAGACCGGCAAATACGAAATAGAAAAGCGCTTTGACACCCCAAATAAGTTGGTATTTAAGATAGAAAACGAATTTGACCTACATAAGAAGGTGGTTAACTACATCCGCCGGTTTTACCCTCAGATGCTCATAGCGCCAGGCTTAGGAGAATTGCAGGACAGCCACGGCAAGCGCATAAAGTGCTGGCAAAAAGGTTACCAACGAGGTCAACCTGATCTGCTTATTTTGAACGCCCATAAGCATTACCGTGGATTCTGCATCGAGTTAAAGACTCCGAAAGGCAACGGGGTATTGTCTGAGGATCAGCGCCGCCTCTTAGACGGCTACGAGGAAAATGGATTTAAGGTGCTGATAAGCAACGACTACGACAGCATCTGCAGAGCCATCGCGGAGTATGCGCGAGGAATTCGCCTGCCTTGTAGGTGGTGCTGTAAGCGCTTTAGGAACACAGACACTTTAAAGACGCACTTAAAGATATTTCATAGAATATATGATCCAGCAAGTGCAGTGGCGTGATTTAATTGAGGGTATCGCATACGAAATAAAAAATTACGTTGTCTTTGAGGATTTGAACCGCATGCGGTTACTCCTCAAATACGACAATGTAGAATACTCCCTGTGGGCGCCTGACAGGGTTCGGTACGTAATCCAAGGCGAAGAATTCACCCACCTGCGTTCACATGGTAAGCAGGATGGGCGGTGGGTGTTTGACATTGAAAGAAGGGTTGCCCCGTCTCCTCTATGTGGTTAGGCGCGTCGTTTAAGTGGGGTTCGTCGACAATGAGGGTCGGCGACTCTTTTTTAACGATGCAGTCAGCAGGGGGTTCGCATGTAATACAGTCCATATATTGAAAGGGTTATTAGGAATCCTCCAAGGAATGCTGCTGCGTAGGCTATCATATATCCATCCCAGAATGTTAAGATGCGGTTAAATTATTGTTAAGGAAGGTCGGAAACCCTCCTAGAAACCATCCCACAGAATGTTAAATGGTGGTTAAAATATTGTTAAGGTTACCACCAAACTCCTCCAAAAGATGCCTCAGAATGTTAAATAGAGGTTAAGACTTTGTTAAGGGAGGTCGGAAACTTTTTCAAAACATGCCTCAAAATGTTTAGCTGAGGTTAAGTTTTTGTTAAGAGACAGTTGAATACGTGTTCCTCCTCTCTTACGCATCCACATCTCTCACACTGCTGCCTCCAATATTCCCTGTTAGTCCATGGGACACCTTCTAACGCGTCAAATTGGGGTAGCGTCCTACTTATCTTCCTAAAGTAGTCTATTCGATTCCTTAGGTAATCGTCCTTATGTTCGCAACGACTCATAAGATCGCCGCACTGGTAACAATCCACTCCTTCCAGATCGTACCTCTTTGAAAGGTATTGGTAACTCTTCTCATGTCTCTGCTTATGTGTCTGAAGACGTTGGCGGCTACTAAGAATCTTAGCACAGTAACTACACTGCGTAGTTCTACGGCAAATCCCCTTTTTGACATGTTGCTGCAGCTTCTGAAGAGTGCTGAACTCCTTATTGCAGTCATTGCAGGCCTTACTGATCGGCTTCTTTGTGCAAACTCCATGCCAAACATGGTATTGCAGTCTTTGCTTGGTACTAAATACCTTCTCACATTTCAAGCAGTCCATATATACTTAACAATATTTTAACCTCCATTTAACATTCTGAGGCATCTTTTGGAGGAGTTTTTGACCTTCCTTAACAATAATTTAACCGCATCTTAACATTCTGAGGCATCTTTTGGAGGAGTTTTTGACCTTCCTTAACAATAATTTAACCGCATCTTAACATTCTACATGGGATATCTCATGAAATCCTTAATGGAATCTTTCGCCCAACCTGCATTCGTTATTAGCGCGCCAAACCGCTCTGCGCGCTTCAGACCGCACATTTCCTCATAAAGCTCCTTTACGCGTCCATTCAGCCGGTCTATCTCCTCCCTTTGCATTTCGACCGTCCTCTGTAGGTCTGACTTTTCTTTGACGACGTTAACCATTGCTTTGACTGCTTCCACGGGCTCCATATATATGAACCCAGATCACATGCCTTGTAACGCTCTGATAGTAGGACCCACCGGCTGCGGAAAGACCCAGTTCGTCGTGGAGCAGCTGCTAGGACCCTTTAGATACCGTTTCGACTACATAGTGCTGCTTTGCCCCACCTACGTGAATAACCGCACCTGGACGGGCATAGGAGTGAAAGATGACGACTTCTTTGTAGATATTTTGGACCCCAATGAGTTATCCAGCAACCTTAAGTTCTGGCACAAACAATTCCCTAAGAATACTCAGACACTCCTCATACTGGATGACATTGCCTGCGGGGACGACGTAAAAAGACGCACCTCCGAATTAGTGAAGCTTGCCTTTAGCGGCAGACACGACAATATCAGCGTTTGGTTGCTCTCGCAGCAGCTTACCAGTGTCTCCAAGCCTTTTAGGGAAAACATAGGCTCTCTCGTAGTATTTTATACTCCAAGTAAGTCTGATCTGGAAACCATCTTAAGCGACTACGGCGGGGAGATATCCAAGGAACAGTTACACGAATACATGCGGCATTTGAAGACGCACCAACATTCCAAGATGATCTTCTCTTTGAGGTTTCCGTATTCCATAAAGATCTGCGATCTTTAACTCCTAATGTATATGGAGATTGAGCAGTTGATAGATGAAGTCCCCACGCAGTTAGACGAAAGTAACCTTAAGGAACAACTCAACATCCTTGTGTCATCTGGGAAGTGCAAAGAAATGATAGGCAAGGAACTTACCCATGAGCAGGTCAATAAGTTGTCAGAAGAGGAAGTTAAGAAGTTCCATAAGAGGTACGAGGCCGCCCTTGCAAGTAAGACCACGGACGACGTAGCAGACTCCGCTATCCGACTTGCCACCAAGCTTCTCGGACTTGCGCTGCCCATAGACGACGTGGAGCAACTGCGGAAGGACATAAGCGAGGACTATGTCATTGCCCAAGAACTTAAGATAACCTGCGGGTGGTTGTCCTTGAAGTGCGGTAAGTTAATGGCAGTCGCCTCTGCGGCACTTCACGTAGCTCAGCATGTCAACTTGAAGGAACTTACGACGTCTTGGAAGGACTTCAAGAAGGATAGAGAAGTCGAAAAGGTCTTCCAGACGGCACTTGCTGAGGTACCTGATCAAGTCGCCTCAAGTACTTAGTCAAGTCGTCCTCAGGAATTACCCAGGTCGCCTCAAGTACTTAGTCAAGTCGTCCTTAAGTACTTAGTCAAGTCCTATTAAGTTACTTATCAAGTCCTTCAAGTCCTTAGATATAAATGAGTGAAGCTGAATCGAAGGCGGAGGAAACCCCTCAAGTAGAGGAGCAACGAATCACCAAGGCTAAATCTCCAGGCAGAGTCGCTGCCGGCAAGAAGCTCGCAGAGATGAACAGGAAGAACAAAGCCAAAAAAGAAGAAAAGGTGGAGGACGAAAGCGAATCCTTTATTAATCCGGGCTACGTAATTGGCGCGTTGGGAGTTGCTATAGCAGCAGGCAGCCTCTACTTACAATGGCGGGCAACGAAGCCAAAAGTACCGCAGGAGCTTAGAAGCAAAATACCCGTGATGGAATAACCTTCTCGCTTTGTAATATAATGTCAACCGCGTTATTGAAAACTGTTGAAGAAGCAGCTATCATTACTTCCATCGTTGCGGGTATTGGTTGGGTAGGTAAGAAAGTGCTCAAAGAAGACTTTACTGAAGACCCAAGCAAAAGCTTCGCTAACTTTGTTAAGATGACCGCTGCCGTGGGCGGGGCTATCATGGTAAAGAACTATCTGCAGAAGGAAAAGTACATCCCTAATGTATAAATGGCTACCTTGCTCGCAGGTGGAGTCATTGCAGCTTTAGCATTCACTGGAGCTAATTATGGCGGTCAATATTTGGATAGATTAGTCAGAGGCGATCGCAGCAGAGATTTGGCCGCCGAAAGGAAGAGACACGACTTAGCGCTGGAAAAGTATCAAAAGGACGTGGCAGCTTGGAATGAAAAAAGACAAGCTTACAGGGATTGGTTGGACAAGAACTACCAAGATAAGATACAGGCGGATAAGAACTTTGAAAATACAGACTACGCCTTTAAACTCTATGCACAGGCGCACCCCGACTTTAGAATGAGAAAGCCCCAGTTTAAGAATTACTACCAGCCTTCTAAGAAACAAAAAGACAATGAGCTGGTATTTGTAGGAGTCGCAGGGCTGGCAGGAGGCGTAGCTTTGGCGTATTTTGCTTGACGCGAAGCATGAGCGTCTAATATATAATGATCGTCTTTTTGGAAAGCGACAAGAATAACTTTACCACTTATTTGAATCCCCCCATCAAAGCCTATAAGGTTCGGCTGGTTAGTTGCTCTTTGTACAATTCTTGGTATAATTTAGTCAATGGTATGGTCACCGTGCATAAGGGGTCTAACAATTACCAAGGCGTAATGCTACCCGATGGACATTACACACCAATCACCCTTGCTAAGGAGCTCGCCAAGCGCGGTTATACTCTCACCACAGGATTGCCACACGAAATGACCTTCAAACATAATCTTCCTAACAATTTCTCGGTAACCCTAGGAAAATACGACGCATTGGGATCTTTACTAGGTGTCTCAGGCAAGGAAATTACCAACACAGCCATACCTGTGAAATGGAAAGTCGCATCCTCTTACGAAGTCTATTGCGATTTGGTCCATAGCTACAGCAATGGAAAAAAGTCTTCTCTTATGTCTAAGTTCCTGCCCAAAGGTAATCCATTTGACCTGGTAGAATACACTCCCATTTCTTTGTGCTATGACTTGTCTAATTTGGTAGAAAGCATAAACATCACCATTAAAGTGGACGGAAAGACGGTGGATTTTAACGGACGTAAGATCAATCTTGTTTTGGAATTCATATAATGGGCCGCGTAGAGGACAAACTCAAGAGGATTTACTATGGACCTGAAGGCTATTGGAGAGGAGCGTCGGCCATCAAGAAACTCGCGACCGCGGCCAGGGTATCAGAAGAAACGGCTAAGAATTGGTTAAAAAAACAAACCCTCTGGCAGGTTTATCTTCCCGTGCCTAAGTACATTCCCAGGCCCAGCTTCACCGTAAATACCCCTAATGAAGTTCATCAGGCGGATTTGCTCTTCTTACCGCACGACAAGGTGAGAAGAAAGACCTATAGATACGCTTTGACCGTAGTTGATATCGCAAGCCGATATAAGGACGCCGAACCCATAACCAGCAAGGATTCTGGGGAAGTCGCAGAAGCCCTAGGTAGGATTTATAAGCGCGTCTTGAAATGGCCTAAGCTGCTGCAAGTGGATGCGGGGACGGAGTTCATGGGCGTGGTTACTAAGACCCTGAAAGACCACAGCACCAAGATTAGGAGAGCCGAAGCAGAGTACCACAGGGGTCAGAGCATCGTTGAAAGATTTAATAAAACCTTGGCCGAGCGCCTCTTTGGATACCAGTATTGGAAAGAGCTGGAAGATCCCTCCGAGCGCAACAGGGAATGGACTCAGAGGCTCCCCCAGGTCATCGCGGCTTTGAACAACGAGGCGGCCAGGGCTACGGGAATGAAACCCAAGGATGCCATAAGAAAGAAACACGTGGAACACAAGTCCTACGTCAGAAGTTCAAGGGCGGTCTTCCCCCAGGAAAAGAGATTAGGCGATGTCACGGTTCGATATCTCTATGAGCCGGGCGAATTAGAAAGAGGATCCAAAAGAGCTACGGATCCTAATTGGTCTTTGGAAACTTACCAGATCCGAAGTGTAATAGCTAAGAAGGGTCAGCCCATCTTGTATTATCTTTATGATGGTCCCACACGTGGGTTTGTCAAAGAAGAACTGCTTATCGTATGATGTCCGAATGCTATCGTATGGATACCATCGTCACACATCCACCTCTTACCATCAAATGCTGACAGCGACACCTTCTCTTGGGCGACGTTGTGTATTTGATGTTTAAAGGACCGCAGGGAGTTCATTTGATGCTTCTGAGACTTTTGAGTTTGAAGTACATCCACGTACGATTGGTGAGTTAAGTCTTTCTTCACCACGTACTTTTTTACGCCTTTGGCTTTCTTATCTGCGCCGTCTGTCTTTAATACGCTGTACATTTTGGGTTTAAGACCCACGTATTCCACGATGGGCTTGCCCAGCATTTCATCCTTCATCTTACCTATTACCTTTTTATTCTTTGTCGAGTAAAGTGGGTGATCCTTCGGGTAACCGCTGGTGTCATATTCGTCAATGTCCTCCATACAGTCCGCGTAAACGTCAGGCGTCTCTATCTCCATTATCAAAGAGTCGGTGTCCGTGTATAACAAGCAGCAACGGTCGCCATATTTCGGTTTAAGTTTGTCATAATAAAACTCATACATCAGCAATTTTGACAGCTCCAGCACTGAAAACCCTGTGTATACAGGCTTGTTTAGAAAGAGGTTCACCTTCTTCATGTGAATTACGAAGAAGTTCAACATGTCTACGTATCGAACAAACCCTGGTTGCGAAACGTACTTCTCCGCTTCCTCGCGGGTGTTAGCAATCTTTATGCTAACCCGCTTACGAATGTTCTCCATTGTCTTTCCAAACACGGAGTTATTCATCAACTTAAACAGGTTTTTCTCAAAGTCGTTCTTTGCTGCTGTGCGCTTTTGGGTATTAAAGTCGATGTAAGGCTGCATCCACGGTTCTTGACGAAACTTCAAAGCGCGGTGCACCTTTGTCACACGCATTCCGTGTCGCACGTAGAATTGCAGGTTGCGGTAGTGAACCACGTAATTCTTTTTATTCATCAAATTCATCGTTAACTTACGGTACGGCTTATAGTTGGGGCACAGCTTCTTTTGAAGTGGGGATAGCTGTTCGAAGGGTATTTCAATTGCTTCTGGGGCAAGCGGGTAATCATCGTGAAGGTGGTGTAATTCCTCAGGGTATTCTAAGTCAACTTCTAAGATAAAGCCTTTGCGGCTGTCAGGTCTTATTTTCATGTAAAACTCGGGCTCTCTCGGCTCCGTCCATTCAAAGTCGCGCACGGGTAAGTGCTGGGACATTGCCCAACCGTAAAGGTTGTTAGCATCCAGGTAAAAGATGTATGTGTTTGGTTTTTCGGGGTCGTAGCCCTCCACTTGGGGATTATTCGCTCGCGCGTAACGCCTGCTGGGTCCGCAAACGCCACCTCGGATGCCGTCTTCCATAAATCTATACATTTCATAATCAGTTAATAGATCCAGTTGCGTACCTGTCTTCTTTAACAGCGCACTCCAAGAAAGCCCGGGGGCTGTATAGAAGTTTGCTGGGTCTAACTGATAGTAAGACATAGCCATCTTTCGGAAACTTTGAAAGACGTCTGCTAATAGTACGACGTCTGACAACAGGTAAACGTCGTGGTAGTCACCTAAGTTCTTACATTCGTGTCTCTTCCAAACCTCCTTCGCATGCTCGTATTCAGCATAGGATATCCCCGACTCAGTTAAAGTGCTGTAGAAACATTCTTGTGGTGGCAGCTGCGTTTCTTTAAAGCGATCCCAGGAGTTCATGTACTCATATGGATACACACCTTTCCTTTCTGCGCCGTATTCGTCGGATATCGGTGAATCCTCGTTGTATTTAGCTAAGTTGGCTAAGGAATCTGCCATGAACTGCTGTGAGTCCAGGAATTTTAGTTTGCCAATGGTTACGGACATAATCCGTTCTTTGTTATTAGGTATGCAATTTACTTCATGCCCCTCCACACCTTGCAATAGTAAATGGGAGTCGTGCCCACGAAGATTGTGAAAGAACACAGGAATCTCCATGTTTGGGTCTATCCTTTGCCTGCATTTCCAGTGGGCTGCACCCTTAAATTCACCGGTAATTTCACAGCAATCAAGAACTTTGTCCGTGTAGAAGTCTTCCTCTAAAGGCTCACCGCAGTGAAAGCAGTGCGTGGAGGGCTTACCAGGCTTATCCCCATTTTTTGCGTAACGTCCACATGTAGGGTGTGCTTCTCCCAAATAAGCTCCATCCTTAGCCCAGGCTTTCTTTGCTCGGCGTCCGTACTTTAACAAACCTAGCTTGCAAACGTGGCACTCCTGTGCTGCATGATATGCTCCTAACTGCTCTTTGGTTAACTTAGTCTTCTTCTTATGCGTTAAGCGGCGTCGAATATCTTCTTCCTCTTCTTCTAAAGCCGTAAGAAACTTCCTCGCGGCATTAGGACCCCGGTAAAGCACTGGTTCGTCTGCTTCACCGTCACAGCGGGCAACTACGTAGCCGTACGAGCGAATCTCGTGTAGTCCTTTCTTTTGCGTGTTACCGGCTTCCTCATACTCATCCGTAATCAAGGACTCGAAGTCCGCGTAAATCACGTAAGGCACCTTGTTTTGCCGCTTATGGTCGTCGTATTGTAAGTTCTTGTCTTCTGGTAGCTGAATTCTTTGAGCTGGCTCCTCAACTCCTCGACAAATTCTGTCATGTTTCTTCAATGCTTTTAGGTCCTTAAATGGTAGCAAGCAGGCATCGCAAAAGAACCTCTTATGTCCGTTTTTGCTATGCGTCGCAAATAGGCGGCTCGTCGACTTTACCCACGAATAATGCTCACCGTGGTAGAAGAGGTGTATGCGCTCTCCCTTACGGTCTGAAATATGTAGTGGGACTATAGTATTTTCTCGAACGTTTATCGTAAGGTCGTTTCGTTCTTCAAACTCTGGTATGCATCGTATTTCCATCGGGAATTCAACGTTGGACCAATCTAAGTCGTCGTGTGGATACGTCCTAAATGCGTTTTCAGTGGCTGGGTACAACGCTGATCGCAGCGTTCATTGAAAACATCTGTCATCCTTATTACGCACGCTAATTATTGCCTTCTTACGCTCTATGAAAGTTGGCAGTGGCACGTAAGAACCACCGCGAATCGGTACGTAACGGGCAATGCTAATCGTAGCACCTTCGATGGCCGTTACAGTCCATCCGGATCCTTCTCGGGTGTACTTAGCGAGCGTTTCCAAAATTGGCTCAACTTGCAAGGACACCTTTTGCTCTAAGTCCGTCGACTCTAAGACTGTTAGCGTTTTGGTGCGCAACCAAACTGTGGTTTCTGTGTCGTCTTTCATTAAGTCAACCTCCACCACAACGGAGACTTTTGCAGCTCCTAACTCTTCTATGCCCTTCTCTATTAATCGCTGTATGCGCCTCGCGTTCGTTTCCCAATACCGTCGCAAATCTATTACGGAACTGCCAGGAATGGTGTATGTTTCGAAATTGTATTGCGAGTCCATTGTCTATATATAAGGAATATCTTTTGGGAAGCGTTGTGGGTAATGTCCGTAAAGCTGTTTTTGGCCTCATAAGTACCCGCTTCGTAAGCCTCCTATGTTCCCCGTGGGTCATTTTAGGAGCTCATTTTCGATTACTACCAAAGTTACTTAATAGTAAAAATCCGGTTACTATAAATGGGGAGTTGGCGCAATAAATCCCCATGTTGCATCCGAAATACATAGTAAAAGTAGGGGTACTCGAGGCGGCGAATCCCCCCATAGGACTCCTAAACATGGGCGTTAATGGGGGTCTGGGGGTGAATCAGGAGTGGCATCCCCTATACTACTATCGACATGCGCACTAATTATCGCCACTTCTTAGGCCATCTATGTAGATGTACATCTCCATGCTCATTATGAATTATTTGCATATCGTACAGCGTGGATTATTTTACAGTTATATAATTAACTTTCCCTAAACCGGTTTAGTCGGCCGAATATCGTCTTTTTTTCGAATTGCAAACTCATTATCGCCGCTTTATTGGCTCATCTAGGTCTCATTCGTTCTTTGCAGCCTACAGCATCATCTGTGTCACAAATCAATAATTAAGCTTGTGATTGATTCAAGTATTGAGTTCTTGGTTCGGACCCATCATTATTTATTTTAGTGTTCCCATAAGTATGAAGACTTTGGTACACCGGTTTATGACGGTTTTCCTGCGTTAGTGACTGATATGTAGATTGCGACGATGAACCTGTGGTATTTTGCAGTTGCTTTGGATTCGGTGCATGTGATTTTGGCTGAACAGTTTCACACATCTGTTGCTTAGGTTTAGGTTTGGGTTTCGGCTTGGATCGATTTTTTAATTCATTAATTGGTTTTTTGATTGGTTCATAGTAGCCAACGCTTTTATCAGCTGGTATGGTTTGTGGACCAGTAACTTTAGTTTGTACGTCTGATGGATCTACTGCACCATCTATCTGCTCGTATGTGGAGCCTGCATGGGCAGGTATAGTGGCCATTGGCAGTCCTTCCTCTGCGTCAATTGTATTTTTGTTCTGTTCAATTATACAAAGAAAATAAAAATTACATTTGTAAGCCTTTGTTTTCTTTAAACTCTAGAGGAAAGGTCGATCATGGTGCAACGCATAGAGGTTGTCCAGATGGTGCAAACTGATCCGCAATACTGTCGTAAAGATAGCGCCGCTTCAAAACTGAGGTTAAATGAAGACTGCAAAAATTGACCAGCGAAAAATAAAAACACGACTGCTATCGCACTAAAAATAAAACATTAATTATTGCCTGCTTGCCTGCTTGCCTGCTTGCCTGCTTGCCTGCTTGCCTGCTTGCCTGCTTGCCTGCTTGCCTGCTTGCCTTTTTATTTTCTTTGCTTGCCTTTTTATTTTCTTTGCTTATTTCTTAGAATTGACTAACCTCATAAACAGCTTGTGTAGAACCAGTTGCTGGTCTATAAAACAATTCACGATAGTTAGTTACAGCCAAGATTGGATAATCAGTAAGAAAAAAAAGCTTACAAATTAGATTTCATTGATGAAAAAGTTGCAATCGTTGACCCAGTAGGAATATTATGGTCCGCTTTTCTGGCTGGTTTATCCTCTATTCCCATATTATCAATATCGTATATATCTTGTCCATGAATTCATACCTTAACACTAAAAACATAATTAACTTGTATTAAAAACACTTCACCTGTTTTCCGCTAGTGCTTTCTTCGTTTCTTCTGCAAAACAATCAAAAGTGTTGTTAAGAGTGGGCCTTGTTAGGTGCGAGATAAAGTCGGTGATCGGACGTAATTTGGGAATTATACTCTTCATCTTTTCCCCTCTTCCTTTTTTATCTGCTGCTAATTTTTCTCCTTGGATCGTAGAGAGATAAATATAAGTTAAATTAATAAACCAGTGGTAATAGACATTGCCTTAATGTAATAATACCTATTAGGTATTATGGAGTGAATTTACCAGTTTCACGAGTTAAGTGATACCACTCTAGTGTTAAAAGTCGCACCAAAGTAGTACTGAACATTCAAATTGTATTGACTTAAAATTGACAGACCAAAATTAAAAGTGATAAATGTAAATAGTGATAAATATTTTGGAGTTAGCATATTACAAAGTCTGCCATGCATAGATTTATCAATTAGATTTCAATGGCAGATATCAGCATTCAGGGTGTTGTGCAGTTTTAGTGTCTTAGCCTTAAGTGTGTTGATATGATAGGCCTAAATGATATATACGTTTTTAAAAACAGCTTCACTTACCAAGTTCTTTCCTAAGCTTTTTGATGTACACTAGAAGTAGAACAATAAAAAGCAAGAAAACTGCGTGGAATGCAAGACTAACGGCAACTGAATCTAACAAATCTGGGAAAAAAAATGGTTGAATATAATCTTTTAATACAGCCATGATACTCTCGGTAAAGTGTTTCTCATTTATTACTGACTTGCCTGCACACGTCTTGTCTGTAGTCGGCGTATGCTGTTCTGAAAGCGAGTCTATAATACAGAGAAATGAATTTTTAAAACATCAGCGGACATTTATAAAAACGACAAGGTCTTGTAGTAGTGATGAAAACAAAAATGAGCAGCACAAGCAAATTACTTTGACCAAGAAGAAATTACAACCTGAAAATGACAGCAATGACGTCTATCTTCCACTGATCAAGTATTTCATTAAGAAAAAGCAGCACTTTTAATGTTATTCTGCGTTATTTATTATTTTGCATCATATTGAAATTTACAACTAACATGAAAATACAAAACAAGAAATCCCACTTTTTCTTGTAGGAATTTGCATTGGGGCATTTTAATTTCTATGTTAGCCTCACATCCACTGGATATCAAGCAAATAGTTCTCAGGAAAAAATAAATTAGAAAGCATTAATTAAAAATAAATGCACAAGAAATTGCAAAGATAATTTAGATTCAGTCAATCAATTCAAACCTTTCTTATTGGGGATCTTCCCTTCTGCTATCAAAGTGCTTCGACCCGCCAAGTACTCCTAAAATTTTAGCAAAAAAAGATAGAAACAAATGACAGTACAGTCAATATACGGGAAGCTATAAATTGCAAGTGCCTTTACAAAATATGAAATCGTGACTTTGATAAATTTAAATTTTCAAAATTTGTCTAATAATAAATTGCAATAGTACTCTAAAGCTCAAAAGCTCTTTACGTTGTCATCTTGGCAAGTTCACTTGGATTATAAATGTTGGCGCACACGATATTTTGAAAATTAAGTATAATAATATGCGTTACCTTTTTTTCGTTTTGTGTCAGAGCTCTTTGCAGCACATGATATGTTTTTCCATCCTTTATTTTGACATTTTGGTATGCATTGTACTCTTTATCATCTCCAAGATTGAAAATTCGTGGGAATTTATTGCCATGGTTTGTTCTTATTTCTGCTGCTATGTAGTAGTGTAGCTCTTCCTTTTCTGCTTCTTCGTAGCTTTTTAGTTTCGTTTCATCGATAGAAGAGGTTTTATCCACTTGTACAACAATGATTTGGTAAGCCCTGATTTGTCCATTGATATCAGAACTTTCCCAAACTGTGATGTTGTTCACTTCTGACGTGATGTTACCAACAAATCGAACAACAGGAGCAGGTGGAGCTGTAATAAATGAATATACACTTTAAATTTAATTAAGTTCGCTTTGTCTTTGTTCGTAATTATTATTGACTGATGTTTCAACACTTAAAGACTTATTCTTTCCCTTGCTACACCCTTGTCTCATTTGCTTGTTATTCGTCATTATTTATGTATTAATTCTTTAAGTTTGTGTTGTGTGTTTGTTAATCGTCGTCGACTTCTATTTTCGAGTAATAACCGAAAAAAAGTTTTTTCTTTGTCCCAAAATGAATTTTCCCTTTCTGACACTTGTTCTCGGATCATTGCGTACCATCGACCTTTGTATTGCTGGATGATGAAAGACTGTAGTCTCCTTTACCACACTCAGTGGTGGCAGACACTTGGAACGTGTAACGAGTACCTGGATATAGGTTTGGTACCTCTATCTTTGTGGATGATACAGACAGGCTATCGCTGTGTACAAAACTTCTGTTGTAGTCTTTCTGTCCTTCAAACGAAATCTAATGAGAAACAAGGCCGGGGCATGTATCAGCTGAACGGTTATCACAGTCAGTCCCAAATAACAGTGAAAGTCATTTTATAATATTAGAATTAGAAGTGTTTTTTGATATAATTTTCAGCTATATTTTTTTTTCTTTTCTCTTTTTTAATTTAAATTTTCCATCTTTGCTTTTATGCTTATACCGTATAGCTCTTTATTGCTTCTGTTACTGATTCAGGTTTTTGCCATTCTAACGAAACTTCTCTTTTCTTTGTTGTCTGCACCATAAGATATACGGGAGGACCTGGAACTGCGAACGGAAATAAATTTGCTGAACAGCATGCACTTTTGTTTAGGTATTTGGTTTTAGGGTAGAAGAGCTGAGTCAGGCCGGGGAAAGGAAAAGCGAGGGGTAAATATCCCTAGAGAGAAAATGAAGGGCATGTGGTTGGAGTACGAGTTTGTATACGTTTGGAAGAGATGGTTAATATCGTATATGAGGAACATGGACGTATGGAGGGATTATTTCCATGTCATACCACGCTATCAATAAAAAAATACAATAACTTTAGGTAAAAACATATTCAAAAATAATAATAAATAGCTACCAGAGGTTTCCAGAGATTTGACGTCACTAGAAGGTCCTGAACCAGAAATTGTGTATCCTTTTATTGAAATATGATACTCAGCACAAACCAGTAGATCATATAAATAAAGATTACAACACGAGGAGTTCATCAGCTTCACTTGAACTGCAGTATCAATAGATCTCCTAGCTTTCTGCCTTCTCGATAAGGTCTGGTTAATTTCATAAGTAATAACAGGACCATTAGATCTGCTGCGTGGAATCTCTTCCCAGGCCACTTGAAATGTTGTTTTATTAGCTTCGCTGAATGTGAAGTTAGACGGTGAGACACTGGGAGCTGGAGATGAGAAAAGAAGATAAATTTGTAGAAGTGAAAAAACAGCATCCACAGTAACTTATCAGAAACGTACGCAGTACACTAAAGGGAGGCATGGGTGGCGTAGCGGTGAGAGCTCGTCTCTCACCGATGCGACCTTGGTTCGAGTCTTATATGTGAAAAGAGTTGTTCGTTGGTTCTCTCCTGTGCCTTGATGGTTTTCCGGGTTCTCCGATTTTCCTCCCTCGTCAATAAAACAACTTCTACTTCAATTCCAATTGGAATCCAGTGAATAGAGCCACTATGTGAAAATGCCACTGTTAAATCCTATTTATTCTATTTATTTTTTTATTTATTTAGGTTTGATAAAATATTCACTTACAATAAATTGGTATCACGACAGTTTTTGTGGGTGTGTCTGGTCCTTCCTTGTTGGTGACTCCCTTGACACGGAACTTGTACGTCACTCCTCCCCACACAGGAATCGTTACCGTCAGCTTACTCTGGTCAACCGTTTCCCCCTTTAAAGTGGGATCTACATCACGGTTGTATGACACTTTGTAATGGAGAACATTATCACCACAAACTGCAGGTTTACTCCATGTTAGTGTTACTTGTGGAACTGAGGGAGCGTTGGGTTGAATGATTTTTGTCTCAAGCTTAAGAGGTGCAGATGGAGCTGAAGGAGAGAAAGAAAAAAAAGTTACCCAAAACATAAGCACACATTTGAAAGTTGACAATCAACTGAAACACCTGTCTCGTTTGTAAGAACCTGAATCACTTATTTGATTAAAATAGTTGGTATTGCTTAGAACCAAACACCTATAAATGCATCTTTAAGAAAATAGATGCAATGAATGAAGGGTCGTTTGTAGAAAGACTACAACGTTTCGACTGCAAACTGCTAGTCTTCAACAGGCGATGATGTAGATGATGTAGACTGGATGGGACGTCTGTAATATACCACTACAACTGCTCGCGTAATTAAGCAATAATAACAAAAAGGTACAACACTTATCACATATAGGGCAAATTTACTCGATGCTGATTGCCTAATGAAGGAGGTTTTTTCCCCGCAAATCGTGGGGCCGAATTAGATTATGCCAGTGATTGGTAGTTCAGTTGCCTAACAAATGGCAAACTGTAATATTTTCTTTCTTGCAATTTAAAACATATGCCTTCAAGTTTTGTATTGGCATACGAGGAAATCACAAGAAAACTAAAAAGTTCAAGTGAAAATGTGAACACTAGAAAGAGTACAGGTGTTTGGATAAATGTTTCCGTAAATGGGTCTCGGAAAGACCACTCAAGTAGTCCCAAATGTGTACAACTCCACTAGCTGCAATATGCCTTTGAACATCGCTGGAAATATTCAGCACAATCATCTTGGTTTGGACTTAATCAGTTAAAAAGCAACTTTAAACGGTTCCTTCCTTTGGGTTCTGATTCAGATTAAGAACTTTGTCGATAGGAATCTAGTTTCATGCATGTTTTTATGGGCTTTGACCTGATATTTTACGTTTGCGTTTTTTTAATTATTGTTTAAGCTCAGTGATAGATGATATTCTTTTGTACAGAAGATAACCTTTATTATTGTCCAAAGTTTGATAGAAGAGAACACAGGCATGTAATGAAGAAACATATAACTACATTTGATTTGATAGTTCAGGATAAATGACAACGCACGGGCATTATATTGGTTTCAAGACGGATTTTTTTCCCGTTGAATTTTGCCCTATATATGATTATAAACGGGTAATCGTATGGTTCCTCGTAAAATTAAAGATTAATTTCACCTGTTTGTTTTTTTTTTGTTGTTGTTTTTTTTTTGTTTTTTTGTTTTTTGTTGTTGTTGTTTTTTTTTTTTTTTTGTTTTTTTTTTGTTTTGTTTTGTTTTTTTTTTTGTTCTTTTTTTTTGTTCTTTTTTAAGTTTTGAAAACACTCGTGAAATTGATCCTTAATTTTACTCGACCCCATATGATTACCTATACTTACCATCTTCTGCTGTTTCTTTTTGTTTTGAAGCTGTTAAAACACCATCTTTGATTGTATAGGCCAACATTTTAAAAGAGTACAGAGTACACTTGCTCAGTCCAGTCAGCACATAAGACCGAGTCGTATTACCAGATAAATCCTTCTCTGAGGATTTACCAGTTTTTTCGTAGTGCAACTTGAACCCTCTTATGATACCATTTGTTTCACGTGGTAAAGTCCAATTCAGTCGAACAGCAGTAGAACTAAGGACGGTGACTTGGAAGCTTTGTGGCTGCCCGGGAGCTGTTTAGAGTAGATATTTCATTCATTAACAAATTCAAATAATTAAATTGGTTTTTTACTGACTAAGGACCGAAACGTCAGTAGGGTTACAAACGTTTTTTACACTGTCCTTAAGTTTCCTTTCACTCCTTGATCAATAAATCGGAGTCCAGTTTCAAAAGATAAGATAAGACTTAAAAATAGAGTGAAGCGCAAGGAATACTGATTGATGGCATCAGGTAATGGCAAATCTTGGGTCGTGCGTGGGTTCTATGGTCAACTGAAACACAAGTTGTTCTCTTACTCGATACGACAACAGCAACAGCAGCAGCAGCAGCAACAGCAGCAGCAGCAACAGCAGCAGCAGCAACAACCATGTAATAATATTCCATCAATATTTTACATGAAAATATTAAAAATATATATTAAAAATATATTTAAAATATTTAAATGCTTAATTTATATTTTTACTATATAAATTTAGCTTTTAAACGCAATGGTTTTCAGAATAATTATGGAAAGCTAAATGTCTGAAAGCCAGGTTTTGGTTTTTGATTCTCCGGTTTTTGCTTTTCATAAACTGAAATGTAATTAGTTGAATGTTTTGTGTTGTAAATATAAACCGTAAAGGGTGAAGTACGTAGAGAGAACCTCACTGAGATTGATAGGTTATAAAACATTCAGTCATAAAGTCATAAAACACAGTGGTATTTACCGAATGAGAAAAGGGACTATTTGTAATGTCTAAAAGATATTTTGTGAAACTAAAACTCGGATGAGTTTTACTTTCTTTATTTTTCAAGGAAAAGCTGTAGTTTATTGAAACTAAGAAATGTGGATACAACTAAAATTACAATGAACCTTATTTTCAAGGGAATGACAAGTCCGCTGAAATGGGAAAACAGTGCGCCCAAGTTAAATTTGGTTCATTTGAGTGTGTTCTTGAACAACGATAACAGAACAAGGAAAGAATCGATTTTTGAGATATCCTTTGCACAGCGTAGAATAGTAATGTGATATAAATCCATCTGAAAGAACTTACCATCTTCAAATGTTCGCCTAAGCACGTAGCTATGGATAGGTCCATCTCCCTTATCGTTACGTATGACCACTGTGACGTTGTACACTGTCCACTTTCTCAGACCACTGAACGTGTGACTTGTTTGTTGAGGAGTTGCAGTACTTTTACGTATATCACTTCCTGATCTGCAAAATATTCTGTATCCACGAAGAGGGCCATTGATTCCTGATGTCGGTGCCTTAAAATGAGACAAGTAAAGAGCCCTACGTTAAAACCAAATTATACTCACATACGGTAGAGATTGGTTGGTAGGTCTCCCTTTGATTAGGAGGTTTTCTCCAGGTCCTCCGGTTTCAATTCCTCCCTCTTCCAGGGGCGGCGGAACCGGGGGGGAAGGGGGGCCGGAGGAGCACTGCCTCCCAGTGAAAATATTGGGGATGGCTGCCCCCCCCCCCCCCTCCCTCCCATAAAATGCTTGCCACCCAATAATATGTATCACCCTTCTTGGTACTAAGGAGACCAGTATGGAAACTAAGGCGTTTTTTTTTTTGGGTGCCCCACCAGAGATTTTTATCTTCCGCACTGTCTTCAAATAAACCCAACGCGCTAAATTCCAATTCGATCCTGTGAGTTAGGCGTGCCCTGATTCAGACACGTGCAAAGGTTGCTTACAGGATTCAATCTGTGAGTTAGCCGTTCGATTATTTAGCTCAGTCCAGAGGTTGTTTCCGAGTTCAATAAATCTAAGGTTATTCTTTGTATCACGTTACATTCAAGGAATATAATAAGGGCAGGCGCTAAATACAAAGGGAAATTGGATGTAAGTCATTTCTGATTAACCTTAACTTTCACAAAAACCTTAACCAAGACATAACATTAGCTTACCTGCCAAGTAACACGCGTATACTTTGGGGTGTTAAGGCATTAGCTGGAACCATAGTTAATATTATAATATTAACTTACCTGCCAAGTATAACACGTATATATTGGGTTATTGTACACAGATAGAGCTTTAACTTACCTGCCAAGCAACGCGTATACTTTGGGATGTTTGAGCCACAGCTTTCACAGAATTTGGAAAACCCACAGGTACTAAAGGAAGGAGAAAAAAATATGACAACAATGATCAGGTACTATAACACAAATGAAGTGCTAAGTAACATATTTAGATAAGAATATCTTAAATGATCAGCATCGTGCTTACGTTACGCCTTTTGCGTTATGTGCACTTATTATCACAAGAAAGAATCACGTCATGGTTTCCTACGCTTCCCTTGTGTTCTCTCAGCACCCAGCTAGTTTTAAAAATTTTTTGCCCCAAACTGCATGATCATTCTACTCAGACATACAACAATCTTACTTGTCTGCCATCATTCGTTAAGCCACTCAGTGCTTATAACTACGAAGAGACCGAGAGGTGATGTAAAATCGAGGGTGACTGAGTACAAAACGGATACTTGTAAAAATCCATCAACACAAAGAATAACTAGAAAGTACCACACTTTTTATTACGACAACGTAAAGAAGCTATCTTTCAAGAAAATATTAACCACAGGAGACTGCTTAAGTGGTCATTTATATCACTAAACCATAAGGATATCGTAGCAGAAAAATACAGGGTCAACGAAATAAACGGAACTGTAAACGAAAACTATCTAGCAACGGTAGCTAACAAGTAACGAAATATGTAAAAATCCGTTAATTCAAATGACATTCCAGAAGTATTTCAACTTACTATCAGAGAGTGTTCTAAAGTTTTTGGTCGCACTCCATTGTCCAGGACCAATTCCGCTGATCGCTTTTATCTGAACACTGTAGTTAGCATAGATAGCAAGACCAGTTATCACGTGACTAGTTGCAGGAGATGAGACACTTATTGTCTGTGTATGTGTAATGTTCTGGTATTGTAACACGTATGATGTCACACTAGCCTGGGATGCGTTCAGTGCAGGTTGGATCCATCTTACTGTTACTGAGGTTGACTTGATATCATGGACTGTTGGTACTGCTGGGATACTTGGGTAATCTGCAATGGGAAATACTTATCCTTAGTATATCAATATAAGGTTACCCAATGATAAAAAATTAACTACTTTTTATTCCTTTTTATATTGATATTCCTAAATGAATCGAAGCGAGGACGAGATTTTTTCTTTATCATAATAATCTGTATTAATTTTATTTATAATATAACTAAATTTTTACGCGCGCTCTGATTGGCCAAAAACCACTGAACTATTTCCCCATGGGCTGCACGCTCGCTTTTTTCTCTATAAATTTTCAAACCCGATGGTGTCAATAGCGTGCGCACGAGCGAGATGGGTGATATAACGCGCGCTCTCATTGGCTGAAATGCCTATGAACTATTTGCCCATGGGTCGCACGGTAGATTTTTGGTCATATTATAAATCAGTTAGAAGACAAAAAAGCGCTCGCCCATGGCGATATAGACGCACTTGAGAAAATATAAAGAACTCTTAACAAGCTAGAGTGTCACTCGGATTCGCCTGGTGCCACTCTTTCGCTTGTTAATCGTTCTTTATTTTTTCTCGCGCGCTTTTATGTCGTCTAACTGATAAATCAAAGCTCAAATGTGAGATCAACAAGAATCATGGGATAAAATATCACATAATTGTGTATGCCATTTGTTGTGGAATGTAAGTGCGTGATTTTACGTTACGTTAATTAATTTCTTCCCTAATTTGCTGAGTGGCAAGTAGCCTCTTTTCAAGAGCTTTTTTTCGAGTTCTACAGTTTTCCAATTTTCGCTAAATTACAATTCGATCTGTGAGTTATCCGAGCTCTGACTTAGATCAGCCCAGATGTTGTTTTAGGTTTTGATCTGTGGGTTATCTGTGCCAAGACTTTTATCAGCCCAGAGGTTGTTTCAGGGCTCGAAAAAATTTGATGGCTATAGTGGCAAACGTAATGACAAGCTTACCAAGTTTTACGGTCACTACTGCACTCCTTATTCCATCCGCGGTATTCTTGGTATTCTCATACATCGCTCTACAGACATATGCTTTGCTGCACACTGAGTCATGACAACTGTAGAGATATTAAATGGGGTCTTAAAAAGAGATTTCTTATGAGTGTCTTGCACTTGTTGTTCATTTAGAAATTAGAATACTTCATATATACTTTATATAACTAGTCTCAATTAGTTTAATTTAACTGTGTACTTACTCGTAGATACTGAGTATATAATCAGCAGACGTGTAGTTCACTCTCAACGTAGACTTCTTGCCTCCATTAGCACCATGCACAAGACCAGTAGATTGAGTGGTGATGTCAGTATTACCAGTGTACCATTTGATGTATTGTATTAATGGTTCTCGTACACTACACACCAGATCTACATAGCTATTGGATGATGCTGTGAGGTTTCGATTGATGAGACCTGACACTATTACTTGCCTGGTAACTGGAAAAAGAGACACAAAATGATGTTTATAAGATGTAAAGAAAGAAAATCTATGAATATGATGTACTAACCATAGTCACATTCATACAGTTCTATTCTCATACATATAGCAGTATTTCATGTCTGTACTTACCATAGTCACATCCATACAGTTCTATTCTCATACATATAGCAGTATTCCATGTCTGTACTTACCATAGTCACATCCATACAGTTCTATTCTCATACATACAGCAGTATTCCATGTCTGTACTTACCATAGTCACATACATACAGTTCTAGTCTCATACATATAGCAGTATTCCATGTCTGTGGTGTAACTCGAACATGCCTGGCTGTCAGTGGATGACTCAGCCATTGTACTCTTACATTTTCCTTGTCACTATTTCCTTCGAGTATCTGATGAAATAACAAGTCTTTACTCAACTGTCAAGTAACTAGCTTGAAATTAAGACATAATTTGTGCTGGACTGAAACCTTGATTGATAGAAGCAATTCAATAAAATATTTCACATAAGTTTCTACCTTATCACTGTTGCTACCAGCTTTGTAGGTGCTCCACAGATTGCCATCCGTACTGTAACTGATAGTGTAGGTCCTCACCCACTTATCCATGGTGTGGACACCCTGTGTTGCTATACCTGTCACTGTCATCACTTGTCCCAGGTTAATCTGTATGTACTGAGTGTTAGATGATGTGCTACTACACCATGCGCTGCTGCCATAGAGACGACCATGTGATGCAGTATGGTCACTGTCAAGGTTAGAAGATGACGTCATTTGACTGTCTTGAATGATACCAGGTGCCTCAAGTCCAACAAGAGAACTGCAAGCTTTAAACAAATGTTTCAAAAAAATGAATGAAACAATAACTTAGTAATTATATAAAATTCGTTTAACATAACGTTAGCACCAATAGATAGAGCTAACTGATTCCTCCAGAGGCAACGAGCAATTTAGCTCGAAATGAACATGCACAACTTGTTAGCGATACCCCGTGGGGAAACAGTTACTGCGCCTCACTGCTGGTCTGATCGGGGTAGTGTACTGTCTATGTTTTCATAATTCACGCAAAACTTTTAGCAAAACTTTTAGGCCATACTTCGTTGCCTTTTTAGTATTGATAGTAACTCGTTACTTAGAAGCTTAAGTATCTTGATACTATCAATTTCGAATCCTCAGTTATAGTTAGCTTTCGATTCTGTTATTCTGTTAACTGTTATTCCCATGAATATTATAAGGATAAAATTATAAGCTTGTTACTCTTTGGCTCGTGAATATACCATCATATATTATAGTACTGTACCGTCCGTCACTCTGCCTATACAAATCTAGCGTCGCGCTTAAAACCATCCACGAAGTCCTCAAGTATTAACTACTGCTCTTTTTATTTTACATTAAGATTTCTTATACAATAAAAACCCGCGTATAAGAACCTAGTTTTTTTTCAAGTTAGCCTAAACAGGTTCTTATATAAATGGTAATTAGTGTTAAATTAGGCTAATTGGATTCTTAATAAAGTTCTTAACTTTTGTTCAAGAAATAAAGTAGTATTTTTGAATACTGTAGTCTGGTCTTTAATGTCCAATTAATGTCCAATTACAGTAGTATTGGAGGCTTAGGCCTAGGGCAAACGTCGAACTTTCCATGCACCGAACTCATTAAAAACAATGGATATCAGGTGATAATGAGGCAGCATTCTTTGATGTAATTAAGTTCGGTGCATGGAAAGTTCGTCGTTTGCCCTAGGCCTTAGGTAATCAAAGGTTCATCTCAGTTTCATCAAGCTGGATTTTTTTATTCAATGAGGATATGTTCTTTACAGTAACCATGTACAGTTATAGTGTTTATAGCATTATTGTGTACAGACTGTGTTATAAATATATTTTTGAAAAGATTGATTCTTTTTTTTTTTTTTTTTTTTTTTTTTCGTTTTTAAAAATAAGAACCTGTTTTAGGATTTTAGCCTAAAATGGTTCTTATGTGAAGTGAGCTTAAAAATGAAATTTTAGCCTAACAGGTTCTTAAATTTTAGGTTCTTATACGCGGGTTTTTACTGTATAGAGCTGGTGATGTAATCCAATTTTCACGTCAGCATATCTATTTAATCCCTTATTCTTTATTCCCTTATACTGAAGTCATGCTTAACCGCGTAACAGTACATACATATGTGAAGTTATCACCTTATAATTTTCACTCGTGTTACGCCACAAAATGTAATTACTCTCACAAAATGTAATAACAACGCAAAATGTAATAACTTTTGACGCAAAATGTAATAACTTTTGACGCAAAATGTAATAACTTCAATAGCGCATTTTAAAATCAATGTTTACTGAATGGACGTAAACGACACAGTAGAACCGAACAGAACAGAATAGAGAATCGTCTGGGGAAAAAAACTGGTTAGACTACATTCAAATTACGAGATATTAAACGAATGCCCGCGAATTTTTGCTAAGATTAAATGCTAATTTTTATATATTTTTTTATTGCTAGTTGATGAACATTCTGACTAATTAATTCATGTTATTTTGCTACGTTTATTACCATAATGTGGTAAATTTTTTTAAGTGTTATTTACTCAATAAAATGATTAAATAGTTGACAATTTTGCATAATAAACTAGCCCTTATCCATGAGACATAGGCCTTTTCTGAGATACACCGGAAGTGTGCGAACGCAAAGCATTATGGTCTAGATTCGGTACAAATACGATCAACATACCTTCTTGAAGAGAACGTATAGGAAAACACGAATGAAAATATGCCTCGCTGTTTGTTTGTACCGAATCTAGACCATAATGCTTTGCGTTCGTACATTTCCGATTTATCTCAGAAAAGGCCTATGTCGGGATTCAATAGCATAGTTTTAACATACTCAATTATTTAAATAATTGAAGTATGTTGATCCTGAGTTGGCTTGATATTGGTTATATTTATAAAGAGTTGCTGATTTTTCCCCTCAAATATACTACTGTTGGAGTGAGTGGACTTGCTTTGTAAAAATCCACACGTTGAAATCGCGTATTCAACATGAATATTTATCTTAACGGTTCATGCGAAATTCAAGTTAAAGTCACCTGGTATGGTTCATATACCGAGCAAATATTGATTTTCTGCATATTTAAACGACGCCGCATTGAAGATATGTACGGGCTCAATGCTAAAAAGTTTTGAGTTTCGTCATGCAGGCCTGGTTACAAAACAAACACCTAGATGGGTTTCAAGACGTACACCTATGTTGTAGGACTAGGAACAGTTTTTGGCACGACAAGAGATTTCAGATTTCATTTCCCAGATTAGAAAATTAGTGAAAGCACTCTATATATTAGTCAAAAGTCATCAAAATTAATGTAATTAGGTACAAAAAATAAAATATAGTTGACGTAATTTGAGTGCACGCTTAACCTCTCAAATTCAAATAATTCGGGAGAAATTACATTACTCTCTTAGAGTAGGAAAAAACTAACCTGATGAGATCCCATAAACCTCAGCTCTCATTGTTGGATGGCTTCTGTAGTCTATAGGGTAGAATCGTATAAATTTTGCCCTAACTGGATTTTTGAGTTTGTTTGTTACAACTGTAGAACGATCTGTGTTTCCAGTAAATTCCTGCAAGTAATAAACGAACTCCCTTTTAATGCATTTTTAATAATTGTTTTAGTATTTTTAACACAAATATTACTTCATATTCTCTTGATTCTCCTACAGGTGAACTTATGGTACATATGCACACGCTTGTTTGTTAATGGTGCCGCTTGCAGAGATAAATAAAATTTGGAGGGAAAAAAAACGTTTTCTGCATTATTTATTTAATTTACTCGTGTTAAAAAATATATACTAAAACAATTATTCACACTAGGCTCAGTGAATATCGGGGAATATTTACCTCGCCGTTCGAACACTCGCGTCTGGGCAAATGTTTCCCTAATATTTACTTCGCCTTCGGCGAAAAATTGTAAATTAATACGTTAATTCTTTTCCACATCAATCTGCCTAAGGGCATCCTTATCTTGTACATTGTTACGTATTTACCTTGTCCCCATTATTTTCCTGGTAATGATTCCAATTCACATTATCCAAGGACACTTGTATCTTATATTTTCTTACAAACTCGTCTGTCAGATCAGCCCCAGCACCTTGTGTAGCTACTGCACACACAAACACCACAGAACCGAGGTCTATCTGTAACCATGCACCAGACGTTGTTCGTGGTCCCCAGGCTTTACTGGATGTTGATAGTCTTGCAAAGTGTGGCTTATAACGGAGATCATAATATGAACTGGCAGAAAACCTGTGATCTGGTATGATACTAGAGTATGATAAACCAACGAACATGGATGTGCAGCCTGTGAAAGAAAACGTCCAACATTAAATAAGGTATCCTTACTTTATTATGTGCTATAGACATCAAATAACAGATACTGATACAGTAAATTTTACTGTAGGGAACATAAACAGATGTACCACTCGAATCAAAAATCAGCATTGTCATTCTTCATAAAGTAGTTCTATGTAAAAGTACGACTACTTCATATTGATTTACTGTATCATCTTAAAAACTCGTCTTGGAATTGATCAGTACTGGTCAGGGCCTTGTGTGGCTGGCTACAAAACACACCAACACCAAAGAACCAAGGTCCATCCAAGGTCAGCCATTCCCCCGACCAAGTTTCGTAAACCACTACCTTTGATCTACCTTTGGCTAGTAAAATGTGTTTTACCTCCTCTCAGCTTAAACCGATTTTCAATTTATGTAAAGATTTTAGCAGCTTTTCCTCAAAACAGCATATATTACTAGTATTACTAGTAATAGTTCATGACGTGAGTTTCATTGAGAAAAAAAGTTGCGCACTTGATTTTTTTTTTTTTTTTTTTTTTTTTTTTTGGCGTAGCGAGGGTCAGATCTATGTGTGAATACCACTCAATTCTAAATATCATCTGACCGCTTTCAAAAAATAGCTAAAACCATTATCTTATACCGAATCAAGTCTCAAACATCTCTCTATCAATTTATAAACATATAGTTTTCATACCTTTTTCCTATTCTGTATGCGTTGGTTGTTTTTGGACCGGTTTGATTCAACTGAAAATTTGCATACTTTTGAGATCGCCGCTAGGCCAACTGTTTTTCCCGGATTTCTCAGACTTTTAGCGGTTTTTCGAAAAACTAACTACACCACGTTTATTTACTCGGTAATACCTTCAAGCAAACCAAAAATGAGCAAAATCGAAATTTTGACCGTGACCGGCCGATGCTCGATATTAGTGGACCTTCGCTCTTAAATCTTGTTTCACCACCGCGCGAGGGTGTTGGAAATTTTCTCACCAGAATTCAAACCACTGGCTTATCTAAATGTCCGCCAAAACGCCATATTTAAAGGCTACAAAGGTCAGGTGACGGTTGTACGAATGAATAGCGCTATCTATGATATCGTGTCTATTCTAATCAACATAATATATGCAATATACACTCGACCTAGTTTCCCACATACGGGATATTGTGTTGTGTTGATTCTGAGAAATTAAAATAGCGGATACTTTAGAGTAACTTCTTACTGTAGATAAATTACAGGTCACAACACTATCCGACGAATAAATCTTATCCTGCAGTGGATAAATTTATTGGATAACAGCCGTCGACTTATCCACTGGATAAGGATTTATCCGCCGGCTATCCAGGCTTCGTACAACCGGACCCAGCTCTAGTATAGACTTGCCCCAGTCGATCTCTTTTAAAAATAAACAAATAAAAATAAATGAATTTAACAATGGCATTTCCACACAATGGCTCTTCATCCACTGAATTCATTGGAATTCAAATGTTTAAAATGTTCATATTGATTTTATGAGGAAATTCCGAAAAACAAACATTTGTATGGGGCTCCGTCCAAAATTTCAAAAAAAAAAACAAACATAAAGGCACCTTATAGTCGATGGTCGTCACGAAACTTTCTGAAATATCTAAAAATAATATGAATGTCATCGTTCTTGTCTCTCTTACTGGATAACAGCATTGACTTATGTACTGGATAAGGAATTATCCGTCGGATAGCGCTATTCACCCTTCGTAAAACCGGGTCTAGGTGATCTGACTAGGTGCGCAAAGCATGATTTCCGGGAATAATACGAATGTCATCGTTCTTGTCTCTCTTACTGGATAACAGCATTGACTTATGTACTGGATAAGGAATTATCCGTCGGATAGCGCTATTCACCCTTCGTAAAACCGGGTCCAGGTGATCTGACTAGGTGCGCAAAGCATGATTTCCGGGATCGAAAAAAAAAACAATCCCATAAACCACCGCACGCTCAATTTACTTAAGTTTCCTGGCGACGATCTTGAAAAGATAAATATATGCAACTTTCTCGCAAATAAACCTTTTCTTGTTGAAAAACAATAGACTCTCAATAAGATTAAGGTGAGGTGGCTGACTAATTTTCAACACGATGAGCGCGCGCTCAAAAACCGCTGTATAATCTTTACAATTTTATTGAAGAGCCATACACGTTTTAAACTTCAAGAGGGAAAAACCCACGGGATTTTTTATTCTAATTTCCCGAATAACAGGCAACATCTCATTTTTCTTCCTTAGTTGTGTGTTGTTGCTGTTGTTTTTTTGTTTTTTGTTTTTTTGTTTTTTGTTGTTTTTTTTTTTTTTTTTGTGCAGAGCTTGATTTTCTCTATTTTTCTTCAAAAATTGTACAAACGCATGTCATTCCGGAATGATTATCTCAAAAACAAGCTCGAGAAACCCCATTTTTCTTTGCAAGCATCAAATTCAGGTTAAAAAAGTTCCAATTTTCTGTTTATCATTTACCAAAGTAGTCAGACACCTTAAGTTTTAAAGCAAAAACTTGCCAAGGACCCAAGAGCAGCGGAAAATGTGGACCCTTTAGTCAAATCCTATCAAGAACGTTTTTTGCCAGCTCCTTCTAGATCGATAAAGGGTTCATTTTCAATATGATCGGTGAACCATAACCTGAACGATAGAGTTAAATCTCTAGTCTATTTTGGAATAAAATATTATTTAAACAGAAACATTTTAAAGCCTTAAAATCTCGGTGAACGAGATTTCTTTTTGCAATGTCCGCCATTTTTTTTACCCCTGCACATCAAGGATTTGACGCAAGAAGACGCATGGGATTGATTCTTTTGCCGAAAACACGATTCGCATTTGAATGGCTAATCGCGTTTTCCCTGTGATCACCTGGAACAATTAGCCGAATAGCCTATTGTCCTTCCAAAGTGAAGAGAAGAAAAGTTAAAGAATGGATAGGAAATAGCTTTATTTTAATGGAAAGATAATAATACCTCCATCGTGTCTTATTCCATAGAGTTCTGTTCTCATGCAGTTTGTACTCCCATAATGACTTGTGGGTGCAACACGTATGTACTGACTAACAGTACCATCATACAAAAGATTCTTGACTGCAGTATTGGAGGAATCGAAGTTACCAACAAAGGACTATTAAAAAAGGAGATAAAAAGGAATAAAAGTTACTACCTATTCAAAGGTTAACGTGCTCCAATTAACGTGTAAAACTTGATCTTTAAAGTAAACGCATGCGCAACGTGATCTACTATCTTGAACTGAACCATCCTTAGAACAAACGTTTTTTTTTTTGTGTGTGTGCAGGCTTCAAAGTTTTCACGCATGCGTGTCGAAAAATGGCCTACGTAACGTATATCCAGCACAAACAAACTTGTACAGGAAGCGTAAGCGCAATCCCATGGGTATAAGGTCCTTGCTACTAAAATAACTAATCATCTTGTGTGATGAAAAAACAAGTTTGATGTCAATAGTTTTACATTTTTTTACACCCTACTGTACTATAGAAAAAAATTAAAATTATCTTGAGGTGATTCCCTTGAAATAGAAGAAGAAATGTCATTTCCAACAAACTTTGCTTAGTCGTTCATTTCGCCATGGACGTTTTAAAAATGCAATAAAAAATGGGGGTCACCATTATCGTTTTCATGCTATATGGCCTCAAATATGACAAAATACGGCCTTGATGACAAATATGGCTGTAACCGGAAGTCAAATAAAAATAACACCATTCCTTGCCAAATCACATGTTTTAAGCAATCTACAAAAAGTAATCTTAATTATATTACCTAAGTTAAGCATTTTAAAATCACATAAAAATAAATAAAATCAGGAGTGTATAGTCATATGGTTATTTCTAGAAAGGAAGCACATTTTTTTAGCTTGCTTACCTTCACTTGGCTGTTTTCCGTGTATTTGGTAAAAGCAGTTCCATCATTTGATGTCAGCATGTTGTAAGACTGTACCCACTGATCGCTCATGTGGTCACCCTGTGTTGCTATACCACAAATGATGTAAGGCGATCCTAAGTTAATCTGTAGATATGGAGAAGAGTCATTTGCAGCAGCACACCACGATGACCCTGCTGTGTAGTTTAGTCTTGCCTTGGATGGTGACGTGGTACTGTTGTAAGCTGTTGATGACGTCATATCACTGTCTGGTATCTTACCACTACCAATACCAACTGGTAGAGAGCTGCACGACGAACCTGTAATAATATTATCATTAATAATTAAATTATTGAAAATCAGATGAAGCAAGTATAATTTTTTTACCCAGACTAACCTCTGCGAACGCCATAGGCTTCAACACGAAGTACCTTATAAATGTTATACGTTGTGGGTATAAACCTAATGTATCTGACCAGAACTGGATACTGTAGGACATTCTTGACAACAGTATTCCTATCTGTATTACCAGGAAACAACTAGAAGAAAAATAGCAACATCTAAGACATTCTGGACAACAGTATTACTCTCTGTATTACCAGTAAACAACTAGAAGAAAAATAGCAACATTTACCGAACTGACAAATAAATTTTAGTATATTATATTTATATCTATATAGTCATATTTTATTCCGATAATACGTTACATTATATTCAGATAGTCATAAATTATAATTATTTATAATATAACTAGATTATTACGCCCGCTCTGATTGGCCAAAAACCAATGAACTATTTCCCCATGGGCTGCACGGTCGCGCACGCTGATCTCAACGGACGCTCGCCTTTTTTCTCTAAATTTTCAAACCCGATGGCGTCAATAGCGCGCGCACGAGCGAGATGGGTGATATAACGCACGCTCTGATTGGCTGAAATGCCTATGAACTATTTGCCCATGGGTCGCACGGTAGATTTTTGGTCATATTATAAATTAGTTAGACGACAAAAAAGCGCTCGCCCATGGCGATATAGACGCACTTGAGAAAATATAAAGAACGATTAACAAGCGAAAGAGTGGCACGAGGCGAAGCCGATATTTTCTCTCGTGCGTCTATATCGCCATGGGCGCGCGCTTTTATGTCGTCTAACTGATAAATATATATAGTCATATAGTGTTTTTATTTTATTTCATTTTTTTTTCTTTCTTTATTTTATTTTATTAATTTATTATTATTATTATTATTATTTAATTTATTCAATTATTTATTTAATCATTTATTTATCTATTTTTCTTTTTCTTTTTTTTTTTTTGTCTCCGCGATTAGTAGGGCACTTGTGCCCGGCTAGAAGATATAGAGACATTAATAAAGTTATTATCATTATTATTATTATTATTATATTATTATTATTATTATTATTATTATTATTATTATTATCTAAGACATTCTTGACAACAGTATTACTATCTGTATTACCAGGAAACAACTGGAGGAAAAATCCAACATCTTAGAAGTTATTTGCCACCGTTTCATTAATACACATGGAGCAAATAATCAGTATCTAAGACATTGAGCATGATTTGTATACCTTGTCTGTCTGTCCACTTTTGTATGTGGTCCACGTGCTGTTATCCACAGATGTTGATATCTTGTATTGCGTAGTTCTCTCGTTGCAGTCATTACATCCTTGTGTAGCCACAGCACAGATAGCAAACAAATGGCCCAAGTCTATCTGTAGATAGTCATCAGGGTCGGTTGTCGTCTTTGGGCCCCATCCTTTGGCTGCTCCATTCAGACGTGCATTCTTCGGAGCATATCTAGAGTCAAACTGTGAAGATGCTGTAAATCTGTTATCTGGGATAATATTACGGTCTGCTATACCAACAGCACTGTCCTGACAACCTGTATTCACACAAAGAAATAATTTGGTCAGTTTTGAGAGATCCCGTGAGTACGATGTTTAACGTGTATAGGCAACCTGCTTTCAAAGATAATACCAGGAACGGTAACTATGGCCACATCCAAACTAATGCATTTTGTAAACGCTCCTTTCGCCTCACACTGGAAAGCTTCGCGTCGACCTTCGCGTTTTCATAGCGCTTTCGTCCGTCCACACTTTAGGGTGGCTTCCAGCTACAAATTGCGAATAAATTGAGCTATTATTCCTTACTCCTTCGTATCGCTTCAAAAAAACCTCGGGTATTTCTGACTTTATAGCACACTGTAGTAGCTCAAACATTTAGGCTCTTAAAGTTGTATTCGAAATTATATTTTTTACCGCATTTGCCGTTACCGGCCTATTTTCTAACAGTGGTTTTTCACAATATTGTCAACCAGCTTAAATTAAAAATTGATGGATTTTCATGAAACTTTAAATTCTCAATTAGTAGAAGGCGATAAACATCTGTCTCCCGAGTTTGAGGGAAAATGTATATCGAGCGTATTTTTTATTTTTCGGCCTATTTTGCCGCACAACTACTTCCGCTCGGTGGATTTTCTAATTCAGACATATCCGAGTGTTTTTGACACAGATACTAGCGAGTTAAAAATAAGCGCTGAATTCACAGGCAATAATGTTGGAGTCACCTTAAGACGATCAAAACCGCAGATACGATCGGAAATCATGAAAAATCGTCATTTACACATGCGAAAAACAGACGTGCTCGTTTGAGTGACGTAAAGCCTGGATCATACATATGATCGCAGATCGCAGATGATCGCAGATCGCGCTCTATCGCTCGATCGAAGAATCCTCTCAACCGAGGATCTGAAATCGAACGTTTACATATGATCGCAGCCGATCGCCGGCGGTCTGTTGACACCTGAGTGCGAATTATCACTCATCTGTAAAACAAAGTACCATGCAGATTCAACATGGACGACGGAGACGAATTAGTTGTGATCGGTGTCAATATTCTACTCTTGTTAACCTTACTTAACCAAAGAATCGCTGGCAAATCAAAAAAGAAACGTTCAACTTTATGATCGTGAATACTTCTTTAGGTGATTCATCATATGAAGAACAGGACGTGCAATCTTAAAATATACCCCTAAACGAAACTGTTGTTTACTTGTCTATATGGCTTACAAACGTAAATTAGTATATATAATCGTGTGTTGATACTTTTGAACCAGTTATATCTGAATAAAAATCTAAAAAGAAGTGATTTTTCGCTTGTGAAAATCAAAAATATACACGTGTTTTATGGAAAACTGAGCATTGTGGGACACATTCCAATCTCACGATCGCAGAATTCTGTTCACATATAATCGCAAACGGTCGCAAATGATCGCAAACGATCGCAACCGATCGCAGGAATAGAACCCGATTCTATTCCTACGATCGCGATATCGCACATACAACACAACACGATCGCAGAGCTGTTCACATATAATCGCACTCGATCGCCAGCGATCGATTGCGACCGTCTGCGATCGTCTGCGATCATATGTGAACCAGGCTTTAGCGTTTTCGAAAGCCACCGGGTTTTTTTCCCTGTACACATGGGCCCGGTTGTAAGAAGGCTTAATAGCACAATCCGACGGATAAATCCTATTCCAGTGCATAAGTCGATTCTGTTATCCAATAAATTTATCAGTGGATAAGATTTATCCGTCAGATAGCACTATCCACCCTTCGCACAACCGGGCCCTGTATCCCTGAATTTTAAAAGTAAGGTAAGTTAAATAGAGGTAATTTACCAGCCAGGACAAACAAACTGTACGTACCTGAGGACCAAAGGTCGAGTTTATAGTAAGGCCGTTTTATTTTTAAGAATTTGAAAGGGAATGGTATGGGGCCGAGTAAAATCAAGGAATATTTTCACGAGTGTTTTCAAAGTTTTGAAATTGCCCGAGTCTCGAAGCGACGGTGGTCTTTCCGAGACCCATTTACGGAAAACATTAATCAAGATACCTGTGCTCTTTCTAGTGTTCTCATTTTCGCTTGGACTTCAGTTTTAGTTTTCTTGTGGCTTCTTCGTCTACCAATGCAAAACAATGAGCCATTTTCGCTTACAAAAAAAGGTTTACAGTTTGCAAGCGTTGCTAGGCAACTGAACTACCAATCATGCTCTAGTAATTCGGCCCCGCGAATTACGGAAAAAAGCCCTTCTTCATTAGCCAATCACAATCAAGTAATTTTGCCATGCATGTGATAAGAAAGGGAATGAATATAGTATATCTACATCGTAGATCGTTCAGTAAAACTTACAAAAACATTAAAAAGACAAATTACATGGTTTCACAAAACTTTAGCCGCTTTAATTCCGAAGTTTAATAGTTCCCAAGTTCTCCAAGTTGGTCCCGAACTTACGAACCTTTTGTGAAATTGGTTCAATCAACCGTGACTTTTTTAATGTCTAGAATTCAAATATTTACTGTTATTGCTTCTTTAAACCATAACGTTTCGAAAATTGTATCCCAGACAACGTACAGAGTCATATTCGTTTTGTCGCAATAAAATTTACTTTGAAAATTGGATTTGAATGGTAGATTTGATGAGTTTTAGAAGCTACTGTATTATCAGTTTGAAAGATCGCCGACAACCGTCGGAACTTCATAGTCAAATTGATTATAAGGTTGTGAACTTGCGAACGAAGTTTTATGAAATCATAGTTAAGAATAAAATCAACTGTAATGGGAGGGAGATGACCGACACCGCGGAACACCCTAGTAATGTATTCACATATCTTGCAGATTTTAAATGTATTTATGCTACTGCACCTCACTTCTTCTGCACCCTCGTAACACCTAAAAAAATGCCTGATTCGGTCTTAAAATTACTTCCCAAAGCTTCTGTAATCAAGTAGGTACTACCCTTCCCCCTCCCCCCCCCCTACCCCCCACCCCCCACCCCACCCCCCTCTCCAATAGCTTACAAATAAAGATAGTTATTGTACATTGTACTCAGTATCTGAATTCTCATTGGTCGAGAACCAGTACTACAGACAATATTCTAACTATCAGCATGCACCAGCAATTTTTCAGCAGTTGATAGCTATCTGTAGGCAGTTATCTGCAAAAACAAACCTGCAAAGGTCAGGGGATGGTGGCTATCTGTAGACTGTTGTTGTTTTTCTTTCAAAAGACCTTTGATCTATTATTTTGAAACTTCTTTTAAAATAAAGTTCATTATAAATTTTCTATCTTTGTATTATCAGTTATGTTTTTGAACAATGTATAATAAAACAGTTATTGAATTTGGTTTTGATTACATTCAGGATTATCAATGGCAAGTGTTATATATAACACTTACTTCATCATTGATAATTCTGGATATAATCAAAACCAAATTTAATAATTGTTTATGGTTAGTTGTGATTGTGTTATTCATTAGTTGAAGGAATAAGTCTCATGATACCAGTCTTTAGTGAAGTGCGAACACTTCCCTCTTGGTTGAGAGGAGTGATGTCTTGGTGCAAAATATTGAATGCTATCCTCCATGCTCAGTCATCCTTGCAAATTAGCAAGTAAAGCTTGCCATTTAGCAAGGAAAAGCACTTACAACCTAGGCTAAGTATTTGTTAATTTCCATATCGCTGGATTTTTAATGATTACAGAAATGCATGAGCTAGTGGAGCTAAGTGGACTAATTATCTCCCCCCTCCCCCTACCCCACCCCCACTTTTTTTGAGAAATAATAATAATAATAATCTTTATTATATAATTACCAATGAAATATCTATTTTTCTCTATTTAGAAAAATTGATATCTTCACACGTGAAAATAACATGTTATTTTCATGTGTGAAAATAACACCATTGCGATGGCTATTCAAAAATACACGAAAAGAATTGCCTGAAAAAGCCAAAACATACTTCATTGATAATTATATAATAAACAGAATATTACATGGGCGCTTGGAGATACGAATTTTATCTTCTCGTGTTGAAAATCTCTCACTCGTTCGCTGCGCTCACTTGTGAGAGATCTTTTCAACACTCAAAGATAAATTTCGTATCTCCGCGCGCCCATGTAATATCCTCTATTTATCGCACATATAATTAAATATGCTTCAGGAAAACTCTCTCACATTGGTGGTTTTCAGTTGGTGATGACAGATCTTTTGACAAATACATCCAACATGAAGGCTATAAAAACCAAGAATACAACCAATTTTTTTTGATTACAAGTTAACTTCATGTTCATTTAGTAAACTTACAACTTTTCAAAAAAATAATTGAACTAAGCTGTTGCAAAAAAGCATTAACAGTGAGCCTGGGATGCCTGTGGTAAAAGTTCCACAAGTTCCACCGGAAATGGCATCATTGATCTAAGCAGATTTACCCACCCCTCCCCTCCTCTAAGAAAAGTGTAATTTGTTTGAGTCCATATAGTTTATATAAATATGAAATCTGTAATATCTACTACTGGTATTGTACGTTTACTAGTCGAAGAGTAGTTAATATATGACCGTAATATTTAACTGATATTATGGTATACCAGTGTCAAGCTGTGTAAAGTTGCCAAGTTAAAATTGCTGAGTTACAACTGGAACTATCGTTACAATATTCTTTAGAAAAACAATAATATTTCCAAACAAAACTGAAATTCTTCAGTGGTAAATGTAACTTAATCCTATAACTTGAGAGCTGATCAAGAAGTTCAAGAACTAGGGAGACACAGTGATTTAAGTCCGTCTTAAATTCCTTTTTGACTGTTCCTAATCTTCGTGACGTTGGAAATATCTTTATACGACTTTGGAGCTTCAGTTCTTATACATATTTAACTAAACTTGGCAATTTTATCGAATAAAATGAATTAGAAATGCACTAGGATGCATATAATGATAGCGGGAAGACTGCTTGAAAAGATATCAGGACTGTGAGGATCGATTTGATTGTATCAAGAGTAGAGAACTGGCCGTGAATTTATACCTAAGGCAATATTGAAAGTTATTGTGATTTCACGCCATTGTTATGTGTTAAAGTAGCTTAAGAAGAACAAAAAGCTATTGAACTAACAATAGAAAACAGTTGATGCCTTACCTTGTGTTCGATGAAGTAGAAAAATAGCAAATATGACGCGGAAGTATACGTATCGACCATCGCTGCGAACCTCCATCGCTGGGAACTCCAAGGCGTTCTCTTCGCAACGACTAGACGTCAAACATCCGTTTAATAAATAGACCTTGTCATGTCAGCCGCTTAATGCTACTTCCGGTCTGATCCTGAATGTTAACCGGGAGGGGGTATGAGGAAATACTTCTGTTAAGTAATTTCAATCTCTATTTTGACAAGTAAACTTTAAGCTGAAGATTTTAATGCTCATTTAGGAAGATGTAAACACAAAGCCTTTTAACGGGATATCTTGAAATAACGTTTTCTAGCAAGCCTGAGCACATTGTGTGAGCAAAGTTTATCAATCAGTGTGAAAGCGCTCAGACCGTCTTGAAGTTCTCAATTAAACTGTATTTAATTTATTTACATTTTTACTGTCTGTAAAGATGAAAATGCGATTCAATTTAAGGGTGAAATATTTTATAAAGTTTTGAATTGAAGTTATATGATTTTATGCATTTCTAATTGAGATATTGTGTTCTTACCGAGTAATGAAAGCCGGTTTTTACAACAACGAAAAATTCATGTCATATGTAAATTATATGAATGTATACTGACAAACTTGCATTGTTCAAGCCTAGCGGTAGATTAATAATAAAAGTCAGGGAAAATCCTCATGGTCGTAACCAGGAGGGAACACAGGGTGCACGTGCACAGATTAATTTGATTGATTGGCCTAAAGACTGTTTCAGGGTATCGATATAATATCTGAAGCTAGAATTACTGAACCAAATATTTAATCAACTTACAGTCTTTTCGTTTTCGTTCAGTAATTCTAGCTTCAGATATTGTATCGATACCCCGGGCCCTGAAACAGTCTTTAGACCAATCAATCAAATTCAAATCAACTTACAGATCGAATTGGAATTCATTGTACAAACTATCTTGCATATGATGCAGAGTCAAGGCAATAAAAGGATTAATTTACCGCTGCTTGTACAGTGCTAGAAAAAAAACTCACCAAGTTTGATATTGGCTCAAGGCTTTGGGAACAAAGCGACAACTCAGATATTAGCATGTTAGGGGTCAGTGAACCCACTAAAATTCTGGGGAGAGTTATCCCTCACTCCTAAAAACATATCAGAGACGTGTATTCACAATTATAAGCTTTTATTTTCAATTCAAAAGCAATGATGTATGCTTTATCCATCAGTGAGCCACACACAAGTCTCGAAACACAACTGCATGAGTTCTGAAGTCTTTCTCACGATATAACCGAAATATGCAAAAAAGTTGTGGACAAAGTCGTGGCCTCACACAAAAAAGCCTTGCAACACATATTCTGGTTTCTATTCACAATTTCTTATAAGACCTGTCTCGGGTCATAACAGAAAAGATACGATAAGTGATGGGTACCGAATAAAGACTGAACTTCCTGGAAAAATTATTACCATAAGAATACGGCTTTCCCTTCAAAACAACACAACGAAAGCACCCTTTCCTGTTTTCACTTTCCTCGTAGCGTTTATGGATATTAATTGAATAAATTTCCTGTGGAATGATAATATAGCTTAGCTGCCATACATGTCTTTGATTTTTTTATTTTTTATTTAACTCTAGCAAGCGGATCACAGCTTCGTTGTTATAAATTTCCAAAGATTGTTCATAATGATTTTAAAAAAAACGCTTTGGAAAGTATTCTTTGTTTTCAGACTACTAAAATATTTCAAAAATAAACACCAAATATAAATTAAATATTTTTTCATGACAGACGATCTGCTGAGACACTGTGATCAGTATTAATTATATGTGTATTAACTTAAAAGCATTGTGTTTTTTTCTTGAACAATTTAATAATTTAATAATCTCCGTATAATATATTAAGCGCCATTGTCAATGCACATGTTTTGAATTCGCATTATATGTACAGATAATTTATATTGTAATCACAAAGTTAAAACTTTAGTTAGGTCGTATTAAAAGGCCGCTATTTTGGAAACATGTACAACAGTCCCACAATGCACTGCAGTGTCAATTTGACCCAGTTTTTTCTTCAGCCCCAGAGTTGCTAATATCAGATAAAGACCCCATCACAGCTATTCTGTCTATAAATTTTCCAGTAACTGACTTCTCGGCATCCCATAATGTCTTAATTAAATATAATTCAAGATGGCTTTACACTTTACTTACTATCTCGCTTTTCATTGGCCGAGAGCCCTCAGCCAATCAATGATATCGGATGAACTCGACATGATAAATGTATTATCTGTAGGTTTCCTTAATAAACAACTTTACTCGTGTAAGTGTGTGTAAATGTGTGTAAGTGTGTGTAAGTGTGTGTAAGTGTGTGTAAGTGTGGGTAAGTGTGTGTAAGTGTTCACTACGAGAGCTGGTGAGAGGCGACGCACTAGAAGCACACGCCACCCTTGCTACTAACAATGACTATATTTGTTGCTAATGTTGAACTTTTCAGTACGAACATGTAACTAACAATTCCATACCTTATACCTTACCGATCGAAGAAGGTGAAGGTACGCGAAACGCTGTTATTTTTGATAGAAAGGGTGGGAATGTGTGGAGGTCGATTTAGACGACGGTTAAAAATAAAGCTTTTAAAGAAAGTATTGTTAAATATAAAGATGGCATAAGAAATTTAATACGAAAACTATCGAAACACCAGACCAAATAACTAACTGACCCGACCTGGCCAAATACCTGATCTGGTGATATCTTATCGAGATGACAACGAAAAGTCTTATTTCATAGCTTTGATATAAAATATAGAGTAGCTAAAAACTAGAGTTATTTGCTAGCTGTATAGTAATAATAGACAAAGAGTAGAAACGCTTTACTATACTACCTTATAAAAAGGAATTGATCATTGATTTGAGAGAAGTGGTAACATCGGGATCCCTGTACCGCCCTACTCGTGTTCACTGGCACTAGTCAGGCCACTAGTGACAAGAGCCGCCATGTTTGTTCGTTCGCTTTCGATTTCAAGAGTAGCATATTTTTGTAATACAATAGCAAGACTTAACCACCACAGGGTAAGTTTTATTTGTAATCTGTCATTAGTACAAGCTCCAACCCATTGCATGATTCTAGGCCGTTACTGCTGTTTCCTTTAATAAACCGTGGAAATCAAAGTAACCTGTCACAGATTAGCGTACTTCCAGCGATCGAGTTTTGGGTGCACTTTCATGGTTAGTTACTAAGCGCTCTAGAAAATAGTATTGCACTCGGCTACCAATTGTTGTGCTACTCTTGCACGCTTCTTCTCAGTTGAGCTTAGCATTCTCCCACGCGCACCCAAAACGTAAGAAAAGGTCACTTATCAATAACTAATAGGCCCTTTGCAGCTCAGTAACCACATGCTGATTAATTCACTGATGGCAAATGAATGAACATCTTGATTCCCATGGGTGAAATATACTGTTGAGCAAACAAACTTTCTACAACATGTTTAGAGAGATCGTAATAAAACTGCATTTCGTGACACACTGGTTACACATCGTTTCATTCAGTTTTTTTACGAGTAGCTATTAAAAAGAATCACCAATTTGAAAAAAAATTTGCTCACCAGTAAAGTCACGTGACCGTTAACTCAAAGGGCCTATTTTTAGTTCATAGTGTTTGCTTGAGCTGGTTGTGAATTGGTCTCTCGTACGGGAGGTCTAGCGGACAAATACCAAAGGTTTTCGTAGAAAGAGGTAAATTGACTAGGGACCACGGTTCCAGGTAAACAGCATAACAATAGCCGTGAAAACAATGCACCGAGTAGACTAGACTTTTTAACATTATATTCCGTGCGTGGCAGAGATGCATGGGATTAGCCGTTAATGGTCTGGGGGCCGGCTGGTCTCTCCCCTGATGCTTCGGCTAGAACATTTTCTTGCGTAATTCGTACATCCAAGGGCAGAACGATTTAATCGCCGTCAGGTCCGAAGTCCATACGCCGCCTCAGCTGCGGATGTCTACGGATGGGGCAAGATGTATTCTTCATTCTCATATTGCACCAATTCAGTATCCTTTTCCAACGCCAGCAATATCTGGAAGATATCTATACGATAGGGTATCTATACGAAGATCTTTTATCTATTTAAAGACGAAAGAACATGTATACACAGCCATGTAATATCAACGTTTCGGACGTTAGTCCTTCGTCGGAGTAAAATCCGACGAAGGACTAACGTCCGAAACGTCAGTTTCTAAACATCACAAACCATACGGTGTATTAAGTTAAATCAATTATCTCCTACTGTTCGATTCTAAACTCCGACGCGGTTAACTTATTTATCTAGTTTCTACCATGTAATATTAAATTTGATTTACTTGCCGAGTTTTGTATTTAGTTTCTGTTGTGCACTACGATCAGGCCAATAAGAACCAAGAAAGCTACGTTGAACGTCAAACCAATAACAAAAACTTACAATTCTGAAAAAAAAATCAAAATACTGAGAACATATTTTAGCATTTATTAACTCTGTTTTTAACAAATACAAGACAGGAAATGGTAATTCCTACGTCACTGATGATGACTTTGCACAATTGTTACAGAGATATTACAGTCGTCAAAATACTTACTTAAGCTGTGTTCTTCTCCGGATGCTTACCAGAAGTTGACCCTATAATTCAATAAATAATAGATAAATAAAAATCCAAAATCAACAACGTGGCATTTTAATCAACTCGTATTGTTCCGTAGTGCGTACATTCCTTACTATACAATGGACCTTAATAAAGGAAAAGAATACATTTGTACCCAATCCAGGCTAATAAGACTGAGCAAAGGCGAACTCGAAATAGGAGTATTAAAGTACTCTCTTACTCCGACGAAGGACTAACGTCCGAAACGTCAGCTTAACAAAGCTTCTTGCAGTGATTCGATTTATCCATAAGTTCCTACTGTAGAAAAATGATGTTTTAGTCATGTTAACAAAACTTCTCCTTTCGTTTTTGTCAGGATGTAAGATTTACCACGGGCGTGCACCTGAAATGAAAATAAAAACTCACCCACAGAAATATTAAATAAAATAAGTAAATTTGCTCATTTTGATTGGGTGACAGAGGGAAGACGAGAGAGAACGGAAACATTCAGAGAAACATTCAAATGTGTTTGGCTGTCTAGCTAAAAGAATGCAATGTTGCAGATTATGGAATAGGATATGAAGGGATAGTATAGGATGGGAAAGAATAGGATTTGATTGTATGGCCAGGGATTGATTTGAGAATAAAATATCGGGAGGATGGTACTGATGGATAGATGGACGGGTTAAAGCACAAATGTTGCTAAAATCAATAAGCTAACAAGAAAAATAAATATTGGGGACTGGGAATATCTTGAAATAATTCAACCAAAGGTTTCCAGGGAATTTCACACATCTCTGGAAGGTCCTGCACCATTACTTGTGTATTCTTTTTTTAATATGTGATACTCCGCCGTAATTCAGTATACATCATATCAATGAAAAATACCACAAGATTGGTTTATCTATTTCCCTTGTATTAAAGCATCAATTGATCACTTTTTAAGTGTTATTGATCTCACTTAAGATGCTTTATAAAGGTAAGAATTCAACTTTGGCAGTAAAATTATCATTTTAAGCCAAGCCTCAAGGTATTTGCAATAAAATCGTTTTAAACAAAACTAGACACTCTAAGAGTGTGTAGTCGGGCTACATGTGGGAGTCGGGCTACATGTGGGAGTCGGGCTACATGCGGAATAACTAGTATATGTATTGTGGATGATAGCATCCATGGATAGAAATTTATTTGGCAGTTAAAACTGATGATAGATTGAATGTAGGTGTATTCTGAGCTCACCCACACTGTTTAATATATAATTTAAAAGTAAATGAAGGGCAAGTGGTGCCGAGGTAAATGATTGGGGGAAAATATGTGCTCATAAATTTACAAAAATTCCCTAAGGTACCATTCATCACAGTCATTTTCTATAGAATCTATCATAGTCTTTGTTGTTATTATGAACTGGTGTACAAACAGAGCCACGTATATGTACAAAACAGCCATTAACACGCTCGTTACGATGCCCATTTGAACAAACCACACATTAACATTATAAACGAAAACAAAATAATACATAGCAATAGTTATCGCTAGTATTAAGTGCAAGGCTTCTTCGATGTTTATTTAATAAGTTGAAGAATTCCAATATGGCACCCATGTCGTTGTTGGCGGTGGAGATATTTTCTCTGTCTCTCTCATCTTCAGAGTAGCCAGCAAAGCCCCTGCTTACTAAACGATTAAGAGTCAAGTCCCTCTGAATAACCTCTGATAATTTCGGTAGATTTAAGTTTATTTGGGTTTCGTTTGAGTACATAGTTTTGCTTTTCAGTTCGCTGAACGACCCGTTTCGAAACTGACGCTCGACAACGTTTAGTGTGGGTCTACCGCGAACGGCGTGTAGGAGTTTATGTACTTGGAGCGCCACAGAAGGAAAGGTACTCGCCATAAGTGTCGAATTCTAGAAAACCAGTACGTGGTCGCTGCTAATGGAAAGTGAATTGAAACGAAGAAAGCATGATATGGTTTCCTTAACCCCGTGGCTCTTAGGTTTATGATGTCATTTAATCACGTGGTTGCCTCGTTTTCATGGCACATTCGCGACGTGAAGATAGAAAAGGTAAACCTACAGTCGGCCTACCAAAGGTAGCCCGACTAATAACGTCTGTGTAACCATTTGTGATATTGTTAGTGAAGGTGCATATAGACACTTGCATAAAAGAGTCTAAATATGTGCAGTGCAGATTCATATGTAGCCTTATCTCAAGCAACTCACCATCTTTTAATGTTTGAACAAGCACGTAACTATTGATAGGTCCATCTCCCTTATCGTTACGTATGACCACTGTGACGTTGTACACTGTCCCCTGTCTCAGACCACTGAACGTGTGACTTGTTTGCTGAGAAGTATTTTCATGTCTCTCATTTCCTGATGTGCAAAATACCCTGTATCCAAGGAAAGGACCATTGATTCCAGAAGTAGGAGCCTTAAAAATATAAAAAATATAAACGCCTATAGACCTATACTGTATACTATATATGACTTTTCGAGTTTCTATCCTAATATTTTTCTTCAGTTAAACCTAGCCATATCTTGTATACTCTATTAATTTAAATCAATGACTCGCCAAATCAATTCCTTCCCAGTATGAAAAAGATCAAGTTGGGATTTTGTGCTTACTTTCTTCATTATGCATCGTAAGAACAGTGTCTAGAATTTCATTGTACGTGAAATAATCGTAATTATTATTATTATTAATTTGTTTTATATCTTCTATGTCTTTTTCAATTATTGAACATCACCTAATTTTCGCACTACTAGAGTACAAACACTATAAGTGTGTATTATAAATACCACTAAATACTGCTAAATTATGCTAATCCTATTGTTTTCTATTGTTTAATTAGCACTATTTACTACTAAATAGTGCAAAGTGTTGCACACTTTTAGTGTTTGTACTCTAGCAATTCCAGGGCTAAAGTATTACAATATTGTAATAATTCAAATAAACACGAGTGACGATATGCATGCGCAATTTGCACTATCAGAAAGGAACCAATACAATTTTCTAATATCTCTATGCATGTATAACCAAAACTATACGAATGTATCAGAAACTGCATGGAGATTGTACACAGATAGAATCTTTAGCAAACTTACCTGACAAGTAACAGGACATAATATCTGATGTCAAGGTAATTGATGGAACCAAGATTGTACACAGAGAGAACCCAAACTTACCAGCCAAGTAACATGGATACTTTGCGATGTTTTGGACACGGCTGCAATAGAATATGGGAATCCAACCGGTACTGAAAGAAAAAAGTATATATAATGATAAGCATCATAAATTCTAGGTTGTCATGACGCTCACAATTCTACATGTCTGGCTATATTCACAAACAATAAAAGACCATGCATGGAAATATTTGATAAGCATATTTTTGACTTACAAGCTGAATCTGTTCTGAAGTCTGTGGTCGCACTCCATTGTCCAGAACCAATTCTACTGATCGCTATTATTTAACACTGTAGTTAGTATAGATAGCAAGACCAGTTATCACGTGACTTGTTGCAGGAGCTGACACACTTATTGTCTGTGTATGTGTAATGTTCTGGTACTGTAACACGTATGTTGTCACACTAGCATGGGATGCGTTCAGCGCAGGTTGGATCCATCTTACTGTTACTGATGTCGAGTTAATATCATGGACTGTTGGTGCTGCTAGGGTCAATGGGTAATCTGTAATGGAAAACATGCATTCCAAGTACATAAGAGTAAGGTAAATAATACCAAAAGATCAATGAGCTAAGAGGAAAATAACATTGGGGACTGGGAATATCTTGAAATAATTCAACCAAAAGTTTCCAGGGAATGACACATCTCTGGAAGGTCCTGCACCATTACTTGTGTATTCTTGTTTTTAATATGTGATACTCAGACGCAATTCAGTATACATCATATCAATAAAAAATACCACAAGATTGGTTTTCTGCAATGTTCGTGTTGTATGTTAATGTTCGTAGCGGGAGGGTGGCTTGACTACACGTCCGGATCTCGTTGTGTAGGCTGCAGACTTCCAGTTGTGTCTGTGGTACTTGCGAGTTGGCGTCCGCAGTTTCTGGTCTCTTGAGGGCATCCTTGGGCGCTTGTCTTCCCTTGAACCGGTGTCTCCTGTTCCTCCTGTACTCGCCTCCGTCCTCTGCCTAACAACATAGCTGCGAGGCGTGTCTGCCTTTTCGGTAACTATGGCAGGCTTCCATCCATGGTCTTGGTTGATCCGAACATTCACATGGTGCTAGAGGCTCTAGTCCTTGGCACCCTTGTCGTACTGTGCCTTTTGGGTAAGTCGCTTCTTCTAAAGGCGTAGCTGGACTTCGCTGTGGCTGGCCTTTGTGGTAGCAGGTAATGTGTGGAACAAGGCAGCATGGAACGTAGACGTCTTCCCATTGAGAGCTAGGCTGGTGTCTTGAAATTGTCGATTGGTGTGTTCCGTTATTCAAGTAGTGCCAGAGGCGGGTCTCTCCCGCAGAGCGTAACCTTCTCTGGCATGAGCTTTGCCGTTTGGGACGGTTTTCTCAGCAAGACCATTCGATTGAGGGTACTTCGGACTTGAAGTCACGTGTTTGAATTTCCACGAATCTGCGAAGCTGGTAAACTCGGACGAGCTGTATTGTGGGCCGTTGTCAGACTTTACTATCTCTGGGATTCCATGTCTAAAGAAGTAGGACTTCATTTTGCGAATGATACTTGTCCTTGTAGTGCTGGTAAGAGATGAGATCCCCCAGAAGCGGCTGTAGTAATCTACCACGATTAGATAGTTCGTGTTGTTCCAGGTAAATAAGTTGGTTGCGACAATTTGCCATGGGTACTTGGGGATCTCGTGTGATATCATTGGCTCTTTCTGGGTGCTCCTTCTCAGTTTATTGCATGTTGAGCAGTTTGCAATCAGGTCTTCGATTCGACTGAACATTCCTGGCCAATAGACTAACCCTGTCACTCGTCGCTTGCTTCTTTCTATACCAAGGTGACCTTATCTTTGCCAGGATTTCCTTCCCATGTCTGTCGGGATTACTATGGCTTCAGCTTTCATAATCAGACCATCGTAGACTGTAAGCGAGTCTCGCACTGGCCAATACTCTCGTAGCTCCACTGGAACGCTTTGTCTGTGTTCTGGCCATCCATCTCTAATGAGGTTGGCAAGGGCTTTCAAGGTGGGGTCTTTGGAGGTTTCTTGCTGAAGCTTGCGCAACGTTTCATCGCTTACTGGCAATGAGTTAGTGATTGACCTGCAAACGTGCTGGTGCTTGGTCCAATGGCTTGGACTATGATTGACACTAGTGGCTTGTGGTCGGTTTCTGCATCTACTTCCTTTCCATACACATACTGATGAAAACGTTCGCAGCCAAACACGACTGCTAACAGTTCCTTCTCTATCTGTGCATATCTGCACTCACTCAGTGAGTGAGCGAGAGGCGTACGCAACTGGCCTGTTGTCTTGCATGAGGACTGCACCTAGTCCCGATTTGCACGCGTCGACTTGTAATTTGACAGGCTTCAAAGGGTCATAGTACTTGAGGACTCCTTGGCTTATGTCAGTGGGTAGACACTTAATGTCTGTAAGTGTTTTGTCGTGACGCTCGGTCCAGTTCCAAGCAGTTTCCTTCTTCAGTAGTTCTCTGAGGGGTGCGGTGACTTCTGAGACATTTGGAATGAACTTCCCAAAATAGTTAATCATGCCCAGCAGGCGATGAACAGCATACTTGTCATGTGGCGGTGGCATGTTTGTGATGGCTTCAATCTTTGACTGATCTGGCTTTACGCCGTCTCTGGTGAGGGTGTGGCCGATGTAGGTTACTTCTGTTCGTCTGACTTTGCACTTGTCTGGGTTAAGCTTTAGGTTGTTCTCACGCGCTCTTTTGAGTTGTTTTACAGTCTTTCATCGTGTTCTTCTTTCGTCCTTCCCCAGACAAGTATGTCGTCAATGTCCCTTTCTACCCCTGGTAGACCGAACATCAGTTCATGAAGTCGTTATGGAAGACTTCCTGTGTGCTGCGGATTCCGAACGATTCTTGTGAAAACGATAGCGGCCAAATGGTGTTGCTAAAGTGGTGAGTTTGGAGCTCTCTTCGTCAAGAGGGTTTGCCAGTAACCCGATCTTGCATCCAATGTCGAAAAGAACTGCGCTTTGCTTAAACTTGTTGTGATCTCCTCGATGTTGGAAGGTGGAAGTGTTCCCTCTTAATGGCTTTATTTAGATCTCGTGGATAAATGCATATACGCAGCTACTCAGAGTTCTTCTTTTCTACAGGGACCATCGAGTTTACCCAGTCAGGTGGCTCGTCTACAGGCACAATAACTCCTTGCTTAACCATATTATCGATTATTTTCTTTACTTTATCGCGTATTCCATAAGGCACTTTTCTTGACGGGCGGATTACAGGAGTCACCTCAGGGTCAAGCTCTATGTGATAAGAGCGTTCGCTTAGAATGGGATCTTTGGAAATATTTGTGATGTGGAATTATAAGTCGTGCGATACGTTGTGGTGTTCACATTTCAGCACGTCACGCGGTTAACCAAAAGGCATTATTCTCTGTCATCGACAAGCTTTTACACTTTAATAATGAACGTGCGTTACCTATTTATGACAATCTATCCAAGGTAACTAACAGATTCGCTGAATTTATTAACAAGATAAATCGTATCAGATCAGGCCTTGATGTAATTACTTCTGTCTCAACTACAAATCGGAATCAGACGTGGTACCAGCCGTGTCCAGCAGATTGGACAGTTTTTCTACTGTAACAACGAAGGACATTGAATCTCTCATAAGCAAGACAACAACAAGTACTATAGTCTTGATCCAATCCCTACTATGCTGTCGAATAATGTATGCTATCGCTTCTTCCAGTTATACTCACATTGTCAATAGTTCTATCAGTTCTAGCATGCCAAATAGTATACAAGGAGCTACTTTAACCCAAATCTCAAAAGCCTCCATCTGAATACCGAAGATCTGAGTAATTACAGACCGATCTCAAATTTACCGTACTTATCAAGTTGATCGAGAAGGTAGTCGCAAACACAGATCACTGATTATACAAGTTGCCACCAGTAGATGAGACCATGCAGTCCGCTTACCGTAAAATGATTCTACGGGAGACAGCCTTTGATGCGCATCATAACGACATTCTTATGACACTCGACAATAATGAAATCAGTTCTATTTGTATCACTTGATTTGTCAGCCGCGTTCGATACCATCGATCATGACAGACTTCTGCGCCGGCTAGAAAACTGTTTGGGAATCACTGGTATCTGTTTTAGCTGGATAAGATCGTATCTTGAGGGCAGGGCACTGAGAGTAGTTATCGATGGACAGCGTCTGAAGTAAAGGATCTGAAGTTTGGTGTGCCACAAAGGCTCTGTTCTATGCCCCCCAAGCTGCTTACAATTTATTGTACCTTAGGAAGCATTGCCAGAAGGCAGAATGTAAAGAGCACCTATATGCTGTGACTGCCAATTATATTAGTTTCGTTGGCAAACTCAGATGGAATGTACTGTAACGAAATTCGTACTGGACGTCAGTGAGAAAGTTAAAATATTGATGATAAGACGGAAATCATTGGTTGTGAAGGGTACACGGACGTAGTATGACCATTCTCAGGCTATCGCCCCTAATGGTGGAAAGCGGACTCTGTCAACGCCTAAAAATATACAAGCATTCTGGATGTAATTCGACAAGTACAGGATCTAAAGGGAAAATACTTGACATCACCAAGAAATGTTCTTTTTAAACTAAAAAAATAGGTACAACATTACGAAGAAGCATCAGTGACGACGCTGGCCAAGGTCCTGGTGCACAAAAGATCGCTCCAGTAGACACTACTGCCAAGGATCCTTTATGCCTTGCCATCTGTAGTCTTAAAAGTAAAAACTTACAAAGCGTACAGGAACACAGCGCCAGGTTCTCACTCGAACCCGGAAGACGAGTCACGTAAGCCGTTTTAAAGATCTACATTGGGTACCAATTAAATCAAGGATCGATATATAAAATTTCATTCATGGTCTACAAGTCTCTACATGGATTAACACAGTATAATTGAAGAGACTACGAAACAGAAGGCCAAATAAAAGGCACGCGAGGCAGATGAAAACAACGAATTTTGATTCTCAAGATTCAATCGAAACACTTGTTGAAGGGGTTTCAGCAACACAGGTCCCGACTCGGAACAAGCTCCTAAAGACCTTTAAGAAACGCGGAGAGTACTAAAAACTGTCAAAAAAAGCTAAAAACTCATATCTTCATAAATACTAAAATAGATCTAAGAAGAACAAGTAGTTAGAGTATTACTATATAATTATTTTATTGTTTTTATTACGCTTATTGTTCTTTTCTAAACTATCTCCTATCGTTTTATCTTCACTTTTTTTAAGATTAGGTTTATGGCGTACAAAATATATATCTCACAATCATCATCATCATCATCATATCCTCATCATCATAATCATGTCTGGTCCGTGGTAGGCTATAAAAGAAACGTTGGCTATCAGTTGCGTTGTTGGACTGTCGTGCTATGCGTCGCAGACATTAATGGCAAAAAAACATGGCCTTCTCCGCCGGTATCCGCTAAGCTTTACAGCTATGTTGTTTAGAGGAGCGTGACAAATCAGTGCCTGCTGTTTGTCTTTATTGCAGTTTCAATTTTTCGGTGTCGAAATGGAAATACTCTCTTGTCTCCTAGTTCGGGTCTGTTTCTTGCTGAAGCGAGTTTACGTGTTTACTAGAGAGGCAAACAGTTATTCAAAAATTGAGTTTCTTGCAATTATTGCATTGGTGAACCTAAGCTGGACACGGTCCCTTTCGTGTGTACCTCCGCAAATCGGAATGCGTGGTTCATGGAATGTGATTATGCGTAATTTAGCTTGCCAGGCGTTGGGAGCCCGGTGTGTTTCGTGTTGTATGTGTAGGCTTCCTCTCGTGTACGAGATGGACTGACTGATGCACTTCAAAAACTCATCTGTTGCTTCGAGATTTCGTCTG